>PVIW01012957.1:0-29611 GCA_004026585.1 Noctilio leporinus | reverse complement strand
TTTTGAACAGGTTTTCCATTCCTTGTTTCTCTTCTCCTTCTGGTATCCCTATGATACGGATGTTGTTACGTTTCATGTTGTCCTGCAGCTCTCTTAACCCCTCTTCAGTCTTGTTCAGCCTTTTTTGATTCTCTTGTACTGTCTTGGAGTATTTGTCTATATTATCCTCCAACTCGCTGATCCGGTCCTCTGCTTCCTCTAGCCTACTGTTGATTCCTTCTACTGTATTCTTCAATTCAGAAATTGTATTCTTCATTTCCTGCTGGCACTTATTGATAGTTTCCATGTCCTTTTTCATGCTGTTGTAGTTCTCAGTAAGTTCCTTTTAACTTCCCTGGAGTTCTTTGTAATTTCCCTGCAGTTCTTTGTAATTTCCCTGGAGTTCTTTGTAGTTCTCCTGGACTTGTTTACAGTTTTCTTTGATGTGGCTGAGCTCACTGAGCTTCTCTATCATCATTCTTTTGAATTCCTGATCTGATATTCCAGGTGCCTCTGTTTCATTTTGTGTTCTTTCTGGGGATTCTTCCTTTCCTTTTGGTGATGGACTGATTCTTTTTTCCCCCATTTTGGGTGTCTGTTTTTGCTTGCTTTATATTTATTTATTTATTTTTGCTCTTTCCTTGGGTTAACCTGCTTTGCTTCCTTGCCTTAGTTGAGCCCCCTTCTGTGATAGGAGATTTGTGGAGTTCAGTGTTGCCGTCTCCCAGATTTTCTCCACTTGCTGTTCTTGGTGTGTCCTTTATTTGGGCTGTCTGGTTGTATTCTGGGCCTGCGGGCTTTTAGCAGAAACAAAAACAAAAACAAAAACAAACAAACAAACAAAAAACAAAAAACCAAACCAAACCGAACCAAGCCAAAAAAAAAAGCAAAAGGAAAAACGAAATAAAAATGATAATAATAAGAAGAAAGGGTTTAGATGGCTGTTCACCCTTAATAATTCCTGACTGTTCCAGTGGAGCCTGGACCTGAGGGCTTTTAGCAGAGGAAAAAAAAGAAAGAAAAAGAGGGAGAAAGTCACAAGAGAAAGAGAAATCAATATTAATAAAGAAAAGGTTTAGGTGTCTGTTCACCCTTTATGGTCTCTGTTTAGTCCAGGTGGAGCCAGGACCAGTGGGTTTTATCAGGGAGAAAAGAAAGGAGAAAGGAAGAAAGAAAGAAAAGGAAAAAAGGGTGGGGGGGTGGTAGAAAGTCACAAGACAAAGAGAAATCAATATTAATAAAGAAAGGTTTTAGCTGTGTGTTCCCCCTTTATGATTTCTGATTGGTCCAGGTGGAGCCAGAACCTGTGGGCTTTACCAGGAAGAAAAGGAAAAGAAAAATTAAAAAAAAAAAAAAAAAAAGAGGAGGGAAGAAAAGAATAAAGAAAGGGTTTAGAAAGGCTGGGGAAGGGAGGAATATTTAGATTGAGGACTAGGAATTAGTTATAGCCACAGAGTGAGTAGACTTTAATTCGAGAGTAGGGTCTTAGGTATTTAGGTGGATTGAGGTATGGTGGGGATTAAGAATATGTGAGAAGTAACTTTTGCAAAGGATATGTTGGGGATTAATAGTTCATATTGCTCTCGGTATAACTCATGTGCTTGAGATTGGCAGCAGTCCTTTTCCTGAGGCTGCCTCTTTTTCTTGGTCAGGACTTTACAGTCTGTAGTCTATATTCTAGCTGGTCTTGGCACATGACAGGGCCTCTGATTGTCACAGTCAGGGCTGATTCTGAGTGTCTGCCCCCAGGTAGGCTGGGCCTTCTGCAACCTGGCTGGGTTTTAGGGCTGCCGCTATTCTGGAGCCCGCAGGGTGCCCCCTCCCACTCCTGGTGGAGGTTCCTGCTTGGGATGAGCACCCAGCACCCCTGCAGGGCAGTCCCCAACTTCGCTGGTCCCTGTGATGACTGGCCCCACCCCTACAGTTCCGGGAGGGTGCCGCTCCTCTCTGTCAACTGTCAAGGGTCGCGTACATTGTTCCGCCCTTCCGGGGCGGGCACCACTCCTCCAAGCCAACCAGCTCTCCGAGGTGTCCTTTATGCGGCCTCTGTGATGAGCCCCTCCCAGGCATTGGTGGTGCCGCCTTTGTCTCTGGCAATGGCGGGTCAGTTGCCCCCACTACTAGTTCCCGGCTCGCCGGCTTGCTGTTTTGAGTTTACGAGGAGCCTGGGGGCCTGTGTCGTTGCGCAGGGCTGGGCCTCCCCCCTCGCAGGGGCTTCTAGCTGCTGTTTCCCTAGTGGCCCAGCAACACCATTTTCGGCCCTCTCGCCGCCCCAGGTGGTGCACTTCCCTGCTCCCCCACTCCGGCTCCCGCAGGACCCTTCTCCTCTGCCTCTAGCCCCACGAGGAACCTCCTCTCCCTGTTGCCGGAGTGAGTCTCTCACACAGTCCCTCCCCTGCAAGAGTTCAATTCCTTGTTCCCTACGGTGTTTGCCCTCGCTGCCCACACTTCACTGTTGAGACTTCCAGTCACCAGGGAGCCCAGAGCTGGCCCCTGTCAAACTCGCCCCCCTGGGCAGAGCCGCCCCTGCCTAGAGCCAACCTCGGGCCACCAGCAGGTTGGTCGGGAACGCCTCATTACTGTCCTGCTGGCCTCATCTGCCTCTGGGCTGTGCTCCCCTGTGTCCAGATGCTGCCCGTTCCAATTCCTAGGGTCCTGAAGATGTCTCACGCTCCCTATCTTGTCCTCTAGCTGCTTTGGTACTCGAGAACACCATCAGCACTGCTCTCTACTCTGTCGCCATCTTCCCGACTCTCTTATTTTTCAATTGTCAACACACATACAGGGTGTGCACAATCAAGTGGCAGTAACTTTGCATCTCTTATTTCATGTGCTTCTTATTAATTTTGAAAAACTATGTTTCTAAGATTATGATTTAACATCATTGTTTCAGATATAAAGTATTAAATTCTGAGAGCAACCATCATATTGAAGGAATATGATGTTAGAGCAACCAAAATTTCTGGACTGTGTGCAGGATGAACTGCTGAGGAAATTGCAGACTTCAATAACATCCCATTACATGTAGTTTACAAGGTGAAGAAGGTGCATGATGCTGATCCTGATGTCACCACACCAACAAGGACAATGCATAAGGTATGCAAGGATCACAAAAATCCAGATATTGTACACAGAATCCAGGAGATCATCAATGAAGATCCAGGGTGTTTACCTTGACCTTTTTTTTTTATTGATTTTATTTTTTTATTTTTTTATTTTTATTTTTTAAATTTTATTGTTGTTGTATTACATCCATCCCCTTTTTGCTCCCCTCTGTCCCCCTCCCCACCCACCCATTCCCCCCAAAGTCAACCCCTCCTGTTGTCCATGTCCATGGTTCCTTTATACTAGGTTTTTGTCTAAGCTGCTCCCCTTCTTTGCCTCTACCTTCCCCTCCCCCCAACCCTGTTCCCCCTGACAACTGAAGGCCTATTCCTTGTATTCATATACTTGGTTCTGTTTTGCTTGTTGTTAGTTTTGTTCATTATTGTCCCGTAATGGGTGAGATCATATGATATTTGTCCTTCACTGACTGGCTTATTTCACTAAGCATAATACTCTCCAGTTCCATCCATGTTGTTGCAAAGGGTACAACTTCCTTCTTTCTTTCTGCTATATAGAATTCCATTGTGTTGAGAGAAGTAGTTGTACTGTGGATGAAGCAAGTTGCAAATGGACGTCATTTTATCTTCCAACCAGATGGTGCACCAGCACATAATGCCAAAAAGATGCAAGAATGTCTCAGTGTCAATGTTCCTGAATTCTGGTCAAAGGAAATCTGGCCTCCTAGTTCACCAGATGCAAATCCTTTAGACTATTATGCATGCAGCATTTGTGAGAGACAAGTTAATAAATAACCTCATTCTAATAAAGAGGATGTTAAAGCTAAGATTGAAAACATGATGATGATGATGGATAAAGAAAAGTTAATGAAAGTGTGCTCAAGATTCCCAAGTTGAATTGAGTCTATTATTGTAGCAAATGGAGACTTTTTTGAACACTTAAAAAATAATGACTACATTTATGTGTTTACATGTAAGAATAAATTTATTTTAAAATATAACACTTTTGTGGTATGTTGTTTATTTTACTAAAATTTTGCCAATTGATTGCATGCACTCTGTAGTTCTTATGTGCCCAGTCCCTGGAAAACATTAAATGTATACTGATACAGCCCATGACAACCCTGTAAAGTAGTGATATCATCATCATCATCATCATCATCATCCCCATTTGATGTATATGAGAATGGGGACATTGACTTCCCTGTTCCCAAGGTTACACAGATGTGCATTTTATTAGTCCAGCAACATGGGCCAAGTTCCCTTACCAACATTAAAAAAATGGAAGATGTTGCACAAAAATATCCAGATCTGTGGTGTTTCTTTCTAAATGGGAAGATCTGATGACACTGGACCCTGTGACAAGCAGAATTAAGCTATCAAATGTCAACATTTATTAGAAATATGCATAAAATGCCATATCTATTTTGAAAATGCTGTGAAGTCCCCACTCCTGTCTCTGCAGACAATCTAAAAAACAATGTTTTTGAAAGAGTCACTCTGAGACAAAAATGTGACAGTGTTCTTATAGAAGATTCAACCCCTCTTTTATTAAGATTATGCCATATTATTATTTAATAAATTATAAAGCATAAGACCAAACAGAGTTCCAGACCCCAGATACCACTCCCAAGGTATTGGGCTTATAAGATTCTCAAATCCCATTCATGCAGCAATGGAAGTATATGAATAAAATGCACTCATTACATCTATAAGAAATTATTTCTGAGAACCTTATGATCAGGACAAGTATATAATCTCTTATCTAAACCAGGACACTTATAAGTATAAAAGTAGTTGTTACACTTCTCAGTTTGTTATATCTCATCTTCAAATTCATTCTCCATTACCTGCTCTGCTATAATACAGATGAACCCCGTGAATATTTTGTCTTAGCTCATTGGAATGTGATGGTGCTTTGTCAGTATAGAATACTGGAGGGACATTGCAGGAGGTGGGGTTTCCCTTCCTAATTCTGGTATACTCCTCTGTAGGATTTGGCACATGTGGTTTCTCCAGGTCTGGCAGCACAACAGTGCCAAGTAGCCAGCAGCTTTTTCTAGAGCCCTCTTGAGCAGCTTTGTTTCCCAGTGCCACCAGGGAGACACTTCTCTTTGCATGGCTTCCCTGAAATCCCCTCATGACTTGATAGCAAAGTTCTGAGTCATGCCACCTCCTAGTATATAGCTTCTCCCAGTGCTCTAGAAGGCATAATTATGGTAAGTTCCACCTGCATGGTGCTACAATGATTGATTCCCCCAGTGAACCACAACCATGTGCTTTCCAAGGAGGCCTGGAACTCAAGCCTTGTAGGTAAGGAAGGATGTCACTTCTTCCATGGGTTTTATATTCTAGCCTTAGCGACAAGGTTCTCCCTTATATCTTCAACCTATAATTCTTCAGAATTCTCTTCAACTTACACCAGTTTCCCATACCCCAATATCCTACGATAATTCCTTTATACTAGACTTTTCCTATACAAACTACTGTGTGTTTCCTGCTTTCTGATTAGACACACGGAGTTCCCAATTGTTACATAGAGTGGTCCCAGGAGATAGACTTGCAAAAGATGCATTTGGGGATTGGTTTGGTGCTACCTTTGTTTTGAACACAATGCTGAGCTCATTAACAATAGGAGATAGGATATTAGTATGCCATGACACAAGTAACATCAGAATTAATTAAGTTATCACCTGGGGTGGACTGTAATGAAGTGCCTTGGGAATCCAAGTGACTTGGCCATTATTATAATGATAAAAGGTCTGTGGTATAGGATAGATTCTTCTGAATCAACTTGAGCTTCTACAGAATGCAACTGCCAAGCTCAGGCCCTTTTTACTCTCAGTTCAAACCATGGTTCGAGAACCAAAAGCTTCCATGACAATCCTAGACAACCCTTATGTCTTATTGTATGTATGTAATAGAGCTCACATTGCTAAAAATTAAACACAAATTTTATTTATTTATTTATTTTTAAAGATTTTATTTATTATTTTTAGAGAGAGGGGAAGGGAGGGAGGCAGAAAGGAAGAGAGACATCAATGTATGGTTGCCTTTCACCTGCCTCCAGCTACGGACCTGGCTGGAGACCTGGCTTACAACCTGGTTATGTGCCCTGGCTGGGAATCGAACCAGCGACCTTTGGGTTCACAGGCCGGTGCCTTATCCATTGTGCCACCAGCAAGGTGAACATAAAAGTTAATTGTATATGTTGATTATGATGGGTTCATAATCAGACGAGGTTTCTCATGTAAAAGCTAGAACACTGAATGGGGAAAAATAGACTCCTGAAACATAATGGGAACACCTGGTTGGATGGATTGTCACCTAAAACTGACATCTGAGTCTCACCTAGCGGAATTGGTTTGCCCTCCTGGTTCCAGGGAGGCTAAATGCACTTGCTTGAAAACCCTGTGATAACCTCACCCCAGTGGGGCAGATGCTCATTCTCCTCAATACCATTCAGAACCACCCATGATGTCACTAACCCATAACTTGGCTCAAATCTCAGTATGTTCCAGGGGTACTGGCACACACTATGGCCCAGGGAGAAATAGGTTACATGCCAAAAGGATTGCAAAACTTTTCAAATATATATCCATAGAAATCTGGGTACCACATATAGGGGTTGTATTCTAAGGGTTGATAGACTAGGGAGGGAAAATGTAATAGTGGATAGGATCAAATTCCTTGAGATAAATGTGTTTACTACCCTTTGGATTTCATGTGTCAGCTCTTGCCACTGGAGGTGGCTCTAATAATAAACTTGTTTGGTTAGCTGACACTGTGACATATGATGAAGTTGAGATGCCAGAATATCCCTGGCATAATGTGGAGGATGAAATCCAAAGACTTGGGAAGAAATTTTATCATGTGTGACCTATACACCCACCCACCCCCACGACCACAGGAGGCATTGAAAAGTTTGTTAATAAGAGAGCACCTTCATCCCTGAAAAGCTCTGAAGTCACTTTCTTTGGTAGCCCAAGTATGACTGTAAGGAATTGGTCATTCAAATGGGCTCCCTGGTTTCAATAAGGCTGATGGGATCCTTGAGTGGCAGAGGGCAAGGTGGGCTCATAATCACAAGGTGTGTGATTATGCTTGAACAATAGGTGGAAACCAGAGACACTAGGAGAGTCACCCTTCTTAGGAATATTAATTAATCATTTAGTATAGATTTAGATAGCAATATTTGATGTGTCTGTGTCTGAAATGTAGACATTTGATCTTTGAAATAGTAACTAACCACCCCTGGAGTGTGGCTTTCTAATTTGGAGGGAACTTCAACTGTTAACTGCACCTAGGGCATAGATTAAAATTAAATGATATACACCTACACAGTGAATGTGCTAGAGTATTTTAAAATAAATTATAGGCAATATAATCAACAGTGTTTCTCATGTGATAATAATCAGCTTCAGCTGAGTGCCAGCTGCTCTATTGGATGGGGCATGTGTGCTCCAGTTCTCCAAACTCCCTACTACTCCCTAGGATCTCTTTGTGATAATATGAGTTCCTGTTTGTCATCATGCTTGCACTGTCACTTTTTTGTAGATATGTTAAAAGGAAATTAAAATTTTAATTGTACTATATTTCTATAAAAGGAAGGAAAATAAAAAATAGACCTGGGAGGGTTGTGTATGTACAGAAAAATAGGAGAGAGTATAGGTATTATTTATAAAGAGTATGTATGTCTATATGCATTAATGTGCAAAGCCAAGTAAATCCATTTGGAAAGGAATGTTTTTCAAAAGATGGCTGTGGCAAGTTCTCCCATCTCATATACTTTTTCATAAAGTGACTGGCCACTCCTCAACAACAACTAAGATTTATAGATGAGGAAACTCAGATGCTGCGTCTTGTTCTGAGTTTGTCTGCAGTATAGCTAGGTCTCAGGTCCAGTTCTTCTGACTTCAAGTATAGTGCTCATGGAAGAGTAAAAGGCAGTTAACTAATAACATGGAGTCCTGGAAATTGGCTCTGTTTTTAAAATGTGGTGCCTGGTGGGTGAATGCAAGTTTGGCGAGAGAGAGAGTTGTAGGTAAAGGCCAGTAGGTCAGATGCAAGAATATGGTCAGTAAGAAACAAAAATCTTGAATCTGGGCCAACAGTGATTTGCTTGACTGACAAAATGTGAAGTAACATGCTAAGACTTAAGAAGCTGTATGTCCCTATCCCCCATGGAAACACAGCAATAATAATAAACTATTTTTTTGTCTTCAAGTGTGGGCACGGTTATTGTACAACAATTGATAACCCAAATAGATATCTTATGAAATAATCTTGTTTTGTGCTTAAGCTTTTCTGCCTGGACCTTACAGGCATGTAAGTTCAGACCTTCCATTTTAGAGTTTTGTCTTTGTTGGAGGCCAATGTCAAACACCTGTATCAACTAACATTTATCCATCATGAATGTTCAGCTGGCTTCTTTGAACAAATATCTCCACCCCCCAGGGTGAAAGAAGGAGAATCTTCAGCCCTTCCTAATAATGATCCACCTCAGGGATATGTGCCTGTTTGTGGGTCCTATAGATGCCCCTCACACAGGTATGCAATTTACGCTTAGGAATATTAGTTGATTTGTTTTTCACTTTAACAACGAGGTTTGCTCTACTCCAAAAGACTTTAAAAAGAAGTTCAATGAGGCTATTTTGTGGTAAGATAGAGTGGTCTCTCCATGACCACACTGTAGTCGACTATAATCTAAACCTTGACAATGCGACCTTTGGGTGACCCACTATGAATCATCATGCTGCTAGATCCTTCTCCTAGCCCTGCACCCTTTCTGATGTCCTCTAGCTTTGTTGTTTATATGTTCCTGCATTTGACTTTCTTGTCTCCCTATTCAATCTTCTCATCCAACCTTCCCTCTTTAATTTACCGTTAACTCAGTCTCTTTCTGCCTCTCTGTCTTTCCCTCTTTCTCTCCAACATTGTCTTCACACACCAGGCACCTCTCTGAGAACACAGTCAGTGCCCAGAAGCCCCTGTTGCTTATTCTAGTTTTCCATGAATACTGTATTGACAGTCAGAAGAACTGGGCCTGAGACCTCATTATGGCTGAATAAGTTCTTTGGCCTCTAAGCAGAACACTTCATCTCTGCTTCCTGATCTTGAAAAAGAGGAGTGAGCTCTTTCTACCTCTATGTTCTTACTCTCATATTCAAATTTCTGGCCTTCCTGAAGAGGCAAAGTGTTTCTCTTTTAAACACTTGCAAGCTATTTGAGTACTTCCTTAAGTATAGGGATGGGGTGCAACCACTAGTTTATTTTATTCCTCTTTCTTTAATATACTATCATGC
This sequence comes from Noctilio leporinus, assembly GCA_004026585.1. Classification (NCBI taxonomy): domain Eukaryota; kingdom Metazoa; phylum Chordata; class Mammalia; order Chiroptera; family Noctilionidae; genus Noctilio; species Noctilio leporinus. The sequence goes on along the minus strand of PVIW01012957.1, from coordinate 20,265 downwards.
ACTTTGCCCAAGTTTATTGTGATTTTCATATTTCAGAAAAGCAATTGCATCATCCATCATTTAGCTCAGCTACACAATAATCAGATTGAGATCACATAATAATCTTTTTCATAATACAACAAAAACAGTTGAGTTCAAATAACGCCTTTACCAGGACCCTAATCTATTGTTCCATACAATTAAACAGCATTCCTATCAGAGAGGCCATCTTTTTCCTGGCCAGACCAGTAGGTCCTACTTTGGGAAAGATACACACAGACAGGAAACCACTCCTCTTCCTCTTCCTCCACCTGGCCTCAATGCCAGGACCTGGCTCCGGAAAAGGCCTTGGTGGTTCCAGCTGCCCTGTTCCCTACACTCCGAGGGAATTTGGGGCAGCCCAAAGATGCGGGTGTCATTTGAGGTCTGGCCTGTGCACAGAGTCCGGTCACTGAGGGGGCCTCCCACTCAGGCATTTATCTCACTCTGTTTCCTGAGACCCAGCACGACCAGCACAACTCACAAATGCTATCAGCATTCTGCTCCTTCCCCTTCAGATATGCCTAGAAACAACTTCTGAATATAAAGAGGTTGAACAATGAACAGCATTTTAGAGAATTAGGGCTAAGTTCTGAGCAAACAGCTGGATGAAATATGTCTTTATCTGTGACTGTCTCTAATTTAAACAACCCATAAGATGTTTGTTCAAAACACTGGCCAGATCTGGCTGTGCTGCCTTTAATGAATTCCCCTCTTTATCCTCCCTCCCCTTCAACTTCTGGGAGAAAATGACATCTTTTCCTGAAAGTTGATTACTTTTCCCTCCTCTCAGGATGCACTCCCACTGGAGTCAGCCCTGGGTCAGTTTTCTGAGGGCGGTTGCATGCCTTGCTCAAGTTTGCCCTGGCAGCTGATCCTGGACTAGGCTGGCATGCAAAGGGCAACACTTTTCTGGTGGCACGGTGTGGAGAATGCTGCTTTCCCTCCATTCAGGAGGTTTTGGCATCCAACTGTCTGTCTGCCCAGGCCTTTCTGATCTCCAGTTCAGTGTTTATTGAATCCTTTGCAGAACATGCCAGGGAACAAACAAATTACATAGAAAAGTCATCAGTGTGAAATGTACTCATCATTAAGAAGGTGAGTGAGGAATGCCAGTGGAATGCCATTGAAAGAGGGACAGAGAGGTGGGTGCCACTGCTGCACAAACAAGGGCTGGGGGAGCATCGCAGTGTGGGTGTGAACTTGACACCTATATCTGCAGTGTGTTCCACACTTCCAGAGGAGGGTGAGGTTCTTTGATGGTGTGATGCCTGTTGATCTCTCCCCTTTGACCTCTCCCCTTTTTGTTTCACCTCACCCTCAGTATCAGGAAATTCTGACCAACCTTCATTTCCTCGCACTTTCCAGATAAAGGGACAAGCTGCGTTTGTGGGTCAGCATTCATATGCCTATTGTCCTTATGGTCTCCCTTTAGGCACCTAGATCTGTGTGCCCCTAGAAAGGTGTGCTCACAGCTGCTGTCCACACTACGTGGCCTAGTAGAATCCACTCCCAATGACTATCATGAGAAAAAGTACTGATGAGCCCTTCAAGCCAGGGGCGACTCAGGCAAATGAGGGATGACTCACAGGCATCCTTGTTCATGGACTAGTGGTCTTGTTCTCACATCCTGCCTTCTTTAGGGCTGGTGTATAAAGAGTTCTGACCTGGACACTCAGCTGGCCTCCTCACACTGGGAGGTAAGAGGAGTGCAGATTTTTCTGGGGCTTTTTTTAAATGAATTTTTATTTTTCATACTTAATATATTTTAAAAGATTTTTATTTATTATTTTCAGAGAAAAGGTCAGGGAGGGAGAAGGAAAGGGAGGGAGAAGGGAGGGAAGCATCGATGTAGATTGCCTTTCACCTGCCTCTAACTAAGGACCTGGCTGGAGACCTGGTTTGCAACCTGGTTATGTGCCCTGGCTGGGAATCGAACCAGTGACCTTTGAGTTCCCAGGTCAGAGCCGATCCACTGAGCCACACCAGCCAGAGCTCTGGGGATTTCTTTCACCAGATGTAAATGACCCAGCTACGCTTCAGCTCCCATTTTATTTTTCCAAAATATTTTAGGAAAATGAATTTTGCCAATGAAAGAGAATAGCAAATGCATAAATTAAAGGGGCCTAAAATAAGGTTTTAGAATATGCCAAGTTCCTTTCATGCCATGACTTATGGGCCTTGCTGCCTGCCTTTCAAAGTAACTCCACTAAACTTTACGAGCAAGCTTTTGCTTTCCTAATAGGAATAGGTGCTTGACTCTACAAATGGCTGTAGTTATCAGGTGCTGGATCACAATATAGCGAAGCAGTATGACTATTCACGTTCCATTCACAGCACCCTGAAAATCATCACATTGCTAATTATAAATGTGGCCACCAAGACCCCAGCTTCCTTCTATTCTTCTTACATCCTGCAGATGGCCAGACTTGGAACTAATCATCAGAGTCCCCTGGAATGGCAGCCGGTGGCTTGATAAGGCAGTGTTTGGGGTTTAGGCTGTGGCAGAATCCAGGAGAGGCTATGCCTCTATCACAGCATGTGTTCCATCTCTAAGTGGTCAGGACTCTGCGAGAGCACAGCCCTGTGCCTTGGCTTGGAGCCTACACTAGAGCTCTCCGGGTGCATACACAAGCTGCCTTCTTGATCCTTGGGCAACCGTAGCTCAGCTACAATTTTTTCCAATGGACCTGCCCTCCTTTCAGGGTGACTTTCCAGAGTTGAGGGGATGGTGTGGAAAGTGTATCATTTCATCAGTTCAGAGGCAGGATTAGATATAGTGTGTAGACTTGCTCTACAACAATCTTTTTTAAAGTATAGCTTGGGATCACCTTTCAAGAAATACAGTGTTTGCCTCCATCTAATGCACATGGTGATTCCCCATGGCCTTTCCCCTCCTCACTAGGTACAGAGCACTGTCATTGTGTCCTTCTAGCCTGGAAGTTCATAGGTGGTTAAAGATTCTGCGGTTTTCTTCATTATTATTTTTAATATGGCTGAAATCTGCTTGGCTATGTATATAGCAGAGAATCAACATGAGAAAATGTGTACTGCTGCCAGTCCAGGTTTCTGAGAACAGTGGAGACATCAAGGGGCTCGGGGTCAAAGTCCTGGATTAGAAGCCCTTTTGCCCCTCTCTGGCTGCGTGTTCACTTAAACTCTCTGAGCTCCAGCTCTTTATTCCTGTAAAATGAAGGATGTGCTAGGAGCTTGTCCAATCACTGATATCAAATATTAAATCTTTTAACAGCTATTGGTCATTTCCTTGTGCCAGGCAATGTGCTGGCTGTTGGAGATCAGCCTCTGCCCTCAACAGGCTTTCTCTGCACATGGGGGTATAGGCACAACCAGACAAGCAGCACCATCCCACAATGTGGCACACCCAGAGGCTGCCACCAGGCCCCCCCTTAAGGAAGAACTTCCTATCCAGCAACAGAGAAGTCTGAGTCCAAGGTCATGCCCTTCCTGGGCAGCCATGTCCAGTGATGCAGAGGCTGGGGATAAAGTTCAACACAGGATGACTTAGTGTCATATTTGTTTTTTGGGCTGAGGGTTTGTAGGACCTGAGTTGCATTTGATTTCTCCTTGTTTCTGATCCTGCTTTGCCTTTATTTTCACAAGTGCCTATCTCTAACCCACATCTTGTTTTCCAAACTCCATCTCAGCATCAATTTCCAGAGAACAGACTACAATACATCTAGAAGGTGGTTTAGGGTCATTAAAATGGCTGGATGGGTGGAAGAGTGCAGGGAAAGGCTCAGAGACCATTTTTGTTATTTTTCCCTAGCTGTCATTGCCGTTATAGGGTTGCACCCTGAATTCTTCCTGTCTTAGTTTGGTTTCCCCCAAAATCAGAAACTGAGATAAGGCCTTGGGTGCAGGGGCCCATGAGGTGACACCAGGAAGCAGAAGTAAGAAGTGAGGAATGTAAGGTGGAGGACAAGGAAAAGCCACATGGTGGGCACTGTTGAACTGCCTAACTCTGGGGATAATTGGGCTCCATTCTTCTGGAGACCCCTAAGGAACATATAAAATGTGCTTCCAAATTTTCTTCTATTCACTGGCTCTCAGTCTTGTTGATTGAGGGCTGTCTGCCCTTCCACACCTTCTTCCAACCTGCCAGGCTGCCTTATCCCTGGACTGAACAAGCTCAGAGGGCTTTGGACAAATACCCGAGGCTGAAAAGATGTGGTATGCAGTGAGCACTTGAAGTGGCCTCACTGGCAGAATCACAAAGACTGTCTCCCATGGCAGCAACTGAAACAAGAGGTGGCCAAGGGGTTGGCATGGGTTCCTGAGGTCATCACAGTCTATTCACTTGGGCCCCTATATTGTGTGTCTACCTTCTCCTAGGCCTGCAAATGGGAAACTGAGGCCAGGTTGGGCCATAAACAGGCTGTTTGGACAGAGCATTAGGAGCAGCAACAATACCAGGCTCTCAGTGCCTGGGTCTCACAGCACAGAGTTTCAGGTTTGTGCGTGGGTTCAGGAGCCAAATGACATGGGCTTTGTCACTTAGGAGCTTTGAGAGTTTATGTAAGCTTTGTACTGTTTCCTCATCTGTGAGACAGGATCATCAAAGTGTTTGCCCTGGAGGGTGGTCACAAGGCTCATATACACAGGGCCCATCATGGAGACTAAAGTCAGCGCTTATCAGTGGTCAGTATTATTAGGTCTTTACCTAAGTGTCTTTCTTGTGATGGGGGTCTGAACACCACTTTCTCAAACCCATGATACAGCTGTGGGATATTGTTCTATTGTTCATTTTAGTAACCCCTACAATTGCAAGCACAGGAATGCAGACGCATTTCCCCAGTCATGTTAGAAGTAGCCCTAGAAGTATTTCCGTCTCTTCTAGTGTGAAAATGAGCGAGAAAGTCATTGTTGACATAAAGAATAGACTTCACTCCTTTCCCACCTCATGTTTCTTGGGCAGGCTCTGTTGCTAACTCAGAGCTTCTCTGAGGTCACACACATCTATAATTGCTTCAGGATAGCTGTTTTAATACTTGCACCCTAATCACCCTTTATGCTTCATGAAACAAACTGCTTTACAGTAATTTTTCAGCAGCTTTGTTTTGTGTTTACTAAATTGTTTATTCTACAATAAACCTGATGAGATGCATGCTTCATTATTCTTGAGTTCTACCCCAGAAGAAATATAATAATCATGAATTTAAGCACTTCTGGGTTGCTTGTATGTTTCATTCACCCTGTGATTCTTTTCTTCCCTCTCAGTATCTCATGAACGTGAGCATACCCTGTCATACTGTGACTGGGGTCAGTTCTCTGAATGATATAAAACCAGGGCAGTAGAAGAGGGCAAATAGTAGCACATGGACTCTGAACACTAAGGTTCCTGGACTGACTCTGTCGCCTGGGAAGGAATTTCTTAGAGGTTAAAAATATCCATCCTACCATGTAAAGCCCTTAGCACAATGCTTGGCACATATAAAACTGAAGTCCTATTTGTACCATAGCATGGTATCCTGGGACTAACAAAGGTTTTGAATTTGGTTCTGGATGGAACATATTTAGCATGCCTTAGGTTTTATTTCAAAACCCTAATTAAAGCTTCTAAACATTTCTTCATAACAAATATGCTTTCCCTAGGGTATTTAAAGGTAAATCAGGAACATGATCAAAGGCCTCTTAAAATATTTTAAAATATTTATTATTATAATTATTCATCACTGCATACAGGAACAACAAGGAAGAGAAAAAGAGGAGTGTGTATATTGGATGCGGGGTGGGGGTTTGGACAGGAGGAAGGGCCCACAGCCTCTCTGCTAGCCCTGACTCAGTGTGATCATAGAAAGAACCTCCCCCAGGAGAAAGGACACTCTGGAGAGTCCTCTGAGCCCAGACCAGGGGCACAGAGGTACGCCTCAAAAACAAAGCAAAACACTCAAGCAAAAACAAGCTTGGAAGTAGTTTGTGAAGAGACTTCATCTTAAGAGTGGCTTGCTCAAAGTGGGCACTCTCTCAGTTGTGCTTAGTTATTATCAATTAAGTAAATGCCGGAAATGTGGAATATTGATCCTGGGTATCAGTCCCTAGGTCTTGATGGTGGCCTCATCCTCCCCATTTAATCACGGAATCCCCCAGCCTACCTTCTCCGTATGTCTGCTGCCTTGACATAATCCTTACTTAGTGCATTATTTAAGATAGACAAGGCTATGCCGTGTGGGTCAGGTGATTTTTTGGGACAGCAATATTCTAAGTTTCTCTTTAAACAGGAATTGGGTTCCTGCCATTGAATGCCCCATAATTGTTAAGTCAATTGTTCTTAGTCTCATAAATGGGAAAGAGGAGAAAGCAAGGAAGATCACATGCGGGTAATTTTACGACTAGCCTGGAAGGCAAGGATGCCATTCTGCTTATACCCCATTGACCTTATGCAGGAATGCTGGGAAATGTATGCTTCTTGAGTGCCAGGACATGTATTTACATGTACCAGTGAGCATCCAGCCTGTCTCTGACACCATGGACACTATTTCAGGTCCCCAACTTCCACTAATAACTAATTCTCTTCCCTGCAATTTTTAAAAATTGCAGGGGAGTTAAGTGAAATGTCCAGGCTCAGAGTTCATTGGAAAGGTAGAATTACCTAGTTTTTCAACACCCAACTGCATTAATTGGGATAGGTTAGGCAATGCTGCCAGAACAACCTCCAAATCTCAATATATTGAGACCCAAAGTTTATTTCTCAGTCTACATCCCATCGTAACCTGAAAAACTATCTGGGCACCACCACTCCTATAATGGCTTCTCTCTTTAGGTCACTTAAATTTCTGGCTCTTTCTTTCCCCCTAAGAATTCCTTCATGATTGTGGCTGCAAGGGAGGAAAGTATGGAAAACTGCATAGTGACTATTACATGCTTCCACTAGTAAGTTATCCACATCACTTCTGCTCCCATGTCATTGCTCAAAGCAAACAATTCAAGGAGGCAGAAAGTGTCATTTCCCCAGAGTTCAGGAAGGGAGAAGAACTGGAAACTCTTGAGCACTAATAATGTCTTCTGTCCTTGTAGATACTGAGAAAGGGGCTCATTATGTTTGTTGGGCTCAGCTTCAGATGGTCACTGATATTACTTCTTGTTTCTAACACTGTTGGAATATAGAACCTTGGAATTCTCTTGGGCCCTGAGATACCTAATGCTTTTTATTTACCTTTCTTCTGTTCTATATCCCGTCATTCTCAACCCCTATAGTTCTGGTGAGATGGTCTGTCATGAGATCTTGCATTGGTGTTAAAATGTGACACCCCTTTAGATTTTAAGGCAAGGAAGCTTTCCATTTCTATAGGATTATGAACTAAAAGGAAAGGGTCTTGAGCTGATGAGTGGCTCTTTTCTGATTCCTGTCTGTGCCAGGAAAGAATGAGAACAATAAGAAAAAGAGAGCAAAATTAGGTTAGACAGATAGACACACATACACACATACAAAGTGGATGTGGGTGGCATGCTCTGATGAGGTGTATGGGACCCAGAATCTATCACATCTCACCCAGCTTACCCTTGCCCTTCAGAATTACAACCTCCAATAATACTTCAGCCTATATTATTTTTCCCCTAGGCTTATCTTAGTTGAGTTCCCTTTATGTAAGAATGAAAAATTCTAATAAATATACTCAAATATGTATAACTTCTCAAATAGTCATCTGAAAATTTGCAACTCTGGCTCCTGGATTGAGGAGCAACTAGTGCAGTTATAAATAAGAGAAAGAAGCTGGAGTATTGATCATCGATCCAGACTATAGGAGGCATTGAGGAAATGGGTATTCTTTGGGACCTTTGGCTAAGAGCCAGGATAGGATGAGGAGCTGGAGGATGGGATGCCATGGTTCTCCAGGGAGTGTGAGCTGTGTAGGATGAGGTGACTAATGGTTTTATGCTGAGCCTCAGGTCTGAGCAAGTATAAACGAGTTTAGGAGCTTAGTGTTTCAATTATTAGTTTTTATGTCATGTCTGGAAAGAGGTATAAAATAGAATATTTCTAATAAAACTAAGCCTATACAAAACACTAAACTTCATTTAGTTTTTATTATGATTTTTTTCTAATTGTGTTTTTAAAGAAACCAAAGGAGGCCTTTTCAGAAGATTGATGTTAGGATGCAATTATCCTGGGCTCCCAGACCTTCTGAATTCTGGAATGAAGAGTTAGGTCTTATCTGGGTGTGAACAGAACTCCAGGATTAACAATCAGTGAAGAAAGAAAGTTAGACAACTAACAGTTTTTTTTAGTATGTATTCTCTCTAAGTGCTTCTCCTGCAGATGTAATAAGTTTACTCCTATATAGTCCTGAAAAGAAGTTTATTTTTTTAATGAGGAGGTGCAGGCTGAGAGATGGTAAGTAATTGACACTGTATCAGAGACAGCATGTAGCCAACAATGGGTTTGGAACAGACTTTCTCTCATCCCAGTAGCCATGCGTTTCCAGCACCCACGGTTGCCAAGGCAGGCACCGTGACTCCTCTTACCTCCACTCCCATATGCGGATGCCTAATGTTCTATGATAGAAATTTGAACACTAAAGGCTTTCATTTGAATAAAAAGCAAAACTCCACTAGATTTTGAATGAAAGGAAAGAGTCCAAAATTAAGGAAAGCTTGCATTTCATGTTTTCTCCATTTCATAACTTTGTGGCTGGTGGCAGCAAGTCATGAGTTCAAGGGCAGGGTATCAGAGCTGCTGAAGTAGGAGTCAAGAATGAGCCAGCCCAGGAGATCCACAGCCCTTCTGATAGGTAAACAATGAACTGGATACAAATAAGAGAACCAATAAGAATCAGAAAAAAACAGTTTCCATTTCATTTTTACTTCTATGCATAAAATGGTAGAAAACAAAGAGAGGAGAATAACAGATAAAGCAAAAGGGTAATATAATAGCAACAAAACCAATAAGCACTGAACAATATTTTGCCAAGTTACCATTGGAGAAAGTATTTCCTCTCTTAACATGATCTGGAATTATGGGGGTGGAGATGAGTGGGAGATACTGCACATCCACAGGCTTGTGGAAAATAAATGTAAGCAATGAATTTCAAGAGATGGGAAAGAATATAATGGGATACTATACAGCAGTGAAAATATATTAGTTAGAGCCACAAGTAGTTATATGGGTAAATGTCAAAAACATAATGTTGAGTAAATGTTATGTGTTGATTGAATTATTTACATAAGCTTTAAAAAGATGCAAACCAGTTAGTTCCATATATTGTTTAAAGGTACATGCAGAAAAATAATCTCTAAATTGGCAAAGGACTTAGTGGTACCAATTTCCTACTAGGTCACATCTGAAACTACTTTTTTAGAGAAAAACTCAGCTGGATTACCAACAGAACACCAGCTGAAAAGAAGTCCTATAACCACGGACAGAACAGAAGAGGATGCTTCATTACAACATGACTGGTAGGAAGCATGGAAACTCTAGAGGGCTTGCTGGGGCTCCACCAGAGGCAGCAGACAGAGCTCCACCTGAGAAGGGTGGACTCTGGTCCCCCAGCTGGGTGTCCCAGCTACAGCAACATGGCAAAGAGCAGAGAAGCATCCAGCTGAGAAGGGTGGAAAGCCATGAAGTTTACTAGTCTAAGAGAGCGCTGGAGACAGAGAACTACTAGGGTGACCACAATGAAAATACATTGGCATCCATCTACCGTGGGCTCCAGCAGAAGGAGGACAGAGAGGACTGGAGATCCATGGGGAGAGTTTGTGGCAGTGGCTTGGAGGAGAGAAGGGGGAAAGTGGCTGTAGGGATCGCTGTGTTGACTCATCGCCCACACCTCTGGCAGACTGCACTGTGCAAGTGCCTTCCTCACAAGGGTGCTCATAGCCTAATGGAAACAATCTGCCCCACCCAGTGGTGCCTGAGCCTGGCTCCTGATCACAATTCTCTGGTTTACATCTAAATAAATCTCTCCCTCCCTGCTATGTCTGAGCATAGATACAATAGTTGGCACCTCAAGAGGTATCTCTTGCCCAGCAGTGCCTGGGCCTGGTGGCTGATTATAAACTCTGACTTACAGATGTGTCAGTCAGTCAGCCCCGCACAGTGGCAAGTGAGCCTGGTGGCTAATGGTGGATTCATTGGCTCACAACTGAGTTGGTTTGTCCCACCCACTGGCCTCTGGGCCTGGTGGCTGATCACAAACCCATTGGCTTACAACTGAATCTTTCAGTCTAGCCCAGTGGCCCCTTAGCCTGGGAGCTGATCACAGATTCATTGGCTTACAATAGAATCTTTCAGTTGAGCCCAGTGCCACCTGAGCCTGGTGGCTGATCACAGATTCATTGGATTACAAATGTATCTTGCTGTCTAGCCCAGTGGCTCCTGAGCCTGGTGGCAAATCACAGATTCATTGGATTATAATTGGATCTTGCTGCCTAGCCCAGTGGTGCATGAGCCTGGCGGCTGATCACAAATTCATTGATTTGCATCTGAACCTGTCCCGCAAAGCAGCACCTGAACTGGTGGCAGATCCATTGGAGTGCAGTTGAAACTCTCTGTCTAGCCCAGCAGGGCCTAAGTTTGGTAGCTGATTTATTGATTCATAACTGTATTGGTCTGTCACCCTGAGCAGCATCTGAGCCTTGTGGTGCATTGCAGATTGACAGGATGACAACTAAATCAATCCTTCCAGCCTAGCAGTTCCTTAGCCTGACAGCTGATCACAATCTGATTAGATTACAAAGAAAACTAAACATGGGGAGAAAAAGAAACAGTCATCAAAAGGAAAGGAGGAATCCCCAAAAAGTTCACTAAATGAAACAGAGGCAAGCAAACTATCAGATATGCAGTTGAAAATAATGATGATAGAGAAGCTCAATGAGCTCAGCCAGCCCAAAGAAAACTACAAACAACTCCAGAAGAACTATGAAGAACTCCAGAGAAGCTACAAGAAACTTACTGAGAATTACACCTGCATTAAAAAGGACATAGAAACTATCAGTAAGAGCCAGGAGGAAATGAAGAATACCATTTCTGAACTGAAGAATACAGTAGAAGGAATCAACAGTAGGCTAGAGGAAGCAGAGGATGGGATTAGCAAGCTGGAGGGCAACATAGAAAAAGATTCCAAGACAGTGTAACAGAATGAAAAAAAGCTGAACAAGAATGAAAGGGTTTTAAGAGAGCTTCAGGACAACATGAAACACAATAATATCAACATCATAGGGACACCAGAAGGAGAAGAGAAACAGGGAATGGAAAACCTGTTCAAAAAAGTAATGATAGAAAACTTTTCTAACATGATGAGTGAAAACATTACTCACATTCAGGAAGCACAGATGGTCCCAGTGAGTATGAATCCAAACAGACCCATTCCAAGACATATTATAGTGAAAATGGCAAATTTCAAAGATAAAGAGAGAATCCTAAAAGCATCAAGAGAGAAACAGCAAATAACATATAAGGGGGCTCTGATAAGGTTATCAAATGATTATTCAACAGAAACAATATAAGCCAAAGGGAATGGCAAAAAATATTCCAAATAATGGAAACAAAGGCTTGCAACCAAGAATATGCTACCCACCAAGGCTCTCATTCAAAATGGGAGAAGAAATAAGGAGTTTCCCAGACAAAAGAAAATTAAAAGAATACACCTCTACCAAACCAGCATTGCAAGAAATGCTAAAGGGTCTGCTTTAAAAAAATGAAGAAACAGAGAGAGACAGAGAGGAACATATGTACAAAGTGGGAAAATGACAATAAATAAGTATCAATCAATAATAACTTAAAATGTAAATGGATTAAATGCACCTATCAAAAGACATAGGGTAGCCGAATGGATAAGAAAACATGACCCACATATATGCTGTCTTCAAGAGACCCACCTCAGAACAAAAGATCGACACAGATTGAAAGTGAAGGGATGGAAAAATATATATCAAGCAAGTGGACATGAAATAAAAGCTGAAGTAGCAATACTTATTTCAGACAAAATAGAATTTACAATGAAGGCCAGAAAAAGAGATAAAGAAGGACATTTCTTTTTCTTTTTTTTTTTTTACTTTTATTGTTGTATTACATCCATCCCTTTTTTGCTCCCCTCTGTCCCCCTCCCCACAAGAAGGACATTTCATAATACTTAAGGGAACAATCCATCAAGAAGAAATAACTCTGGTAAACATATATGCACCAAATATAAGAGCTCCCAAATATAAGGGCAATTTTAGAGGACTTCAAGAAAGATATAGACAGAAACACACTAATAGTAGAGAATTTTAATAACCCATTATCAACAATGGATGGATTTTCCAAACAAATATACACCAAGGATACTGTGGCATTGAACAATACTCTAGAGGAAGTGAAACTAACTGATATATATATATATAGAACCTTTCATGCAAAAGAAGCAAAATACACATTCTTTTCAAATGCACATAGCACATTCTCAAAGATAGACCACATAGTAGGTCACAAGACAAACCTCCACAAATACAGGAAAATTGAAATCATACCAAACATCTTCTCAGATCACAATGGATTAAAACTAGAAACCAACCTCAAGGGAAAAATCCAAAAACACTCTAACTCATGGTGACTGAATAACACACTTTAAGTAATGAATGGGTTAAAAATGAGATCAAAGATGAAATTAAAAAGTTTCTGGAAACAAATGACAATGAATACACAACAGCCCAAAACCTATGGGACACAGCGAAGACAGTCCTCAGAGGGAAATTCATAGCAATACGGGCCTACCTAAAAAAGTATAGAAGAAGCTTATATAAACAACCTACCCATAAAGCTGCAAGAACTAGAGGAGCAACAACAAACAAAGCCCAGAGCAAGTAGAAGAAAGGAAATCATCAAGATCAGATCAGAATTAAATCACTTAGAGACTCAAACTGCAATTCAAAGAATCAATAAGTCCAAGAGCTGGTTCTTTAAAAAAATAAACAAAATTGACAAGCCTTTATGCAGACTCATCAAGAAAAAGAGAGAGAGGACCCAAATAAACAGAAATGACAGAGGAGAAATCACAACTGATACTTCAGAAATACAAAGGGTTGTAAGAAATTACTACGAACAACTATATGACAAGAAATATGACAACCTGGGTGAAATGGACATATTTCTGGAAATGTATAATCTACCAAAACTGAATCCAGAAGAAGCAGAAAGCCTGAAGGGACCAATCACAACTAGTGAACTTGAAGAAGTAATCAAAAATTTCCAAAGCCCAAGAGCCCCAAACCAGATGGATACACAGGTGAATTATGCCAAATATTTAGAGAAGAACTAACTCCTATCCTTTTCAACATATTCCAAAAAATCCAAGAAGAAGGAAGACTCACAAACTCTTTCCATGAGACCAATATTATTTTAATCCCAAAACCAGGGCAAGACACAACTAAGAAAGAGAACAACAGGGCAATATCTCTGATGAACATAGATGCTAAGATTCTTAACAAAATATTGGCCAGTTGGATTCAGCAGTACATTACAAAGATCATACACCATGATCAAATGGGTTTCATCCCAGGGATGCAAGAATGGTAAAACATTCATTAATCAGTAAATATAATACGCCACATCAACAAATTGAAAGATAAAAACCATATGATCATATCAATAAATGCTGAAATAGCATTTGGTAAAGTACAGCAACCATTTATGATAAAAACCCTCAGCAAAATGGGAATAGAAGTAGCATACCTCAACATCATAAAGGCCATCTATGAGAAACCTGAAGCCAACATCATACTTAATGGACAAAAACTGAAAGCTTTCCCCCTAAGATCAGGAACGAGACAAGGCTGTCCATTTTCTCCATTTCTATTCAACATTGTCTTGGAAGTTCTAGCTATAGCCATCAGAGAAGGAAAAGGAATCAAAGGTATCCAAATTGGAAAGGAGAAAGTCAAACTGTCATTATTTGCACATGATATGATAGTGCACCTACAAAACCCAATAGGCTCCACCAAGAACTTACTCAACCTAATAAGGAAGTTTAGCAAAATAGCTGGGTATAAAGTCAATATTCAGAAATCAAAAGCATTTTTTATGCCAATAATGAAACATCAGAGATAGAAGCTAGAAAACAAATCCCATTTACCATAGCAACAAGAAAAATACAGTACTTAGGAATAAACTTAACCAAGGAGGTAAGAGACCTATACTCAGAAAGCTACGAACACTGAAGAAAGAAATCAAGGAAGATATAAATAAATGGAAGCATATACCATGTTCATGGATGGGAAGAATTAACATCATTGAAATGTCAATACTACCCAAAGCAATCTATAAATTCAATGCAATCCCAATTAAAATACCAATGACTGACTTCACAGAAATAGAAAAAAGACTTCAAAAGTTTATATGGCACCAAAAATGCCCACAAATAGCCTCAGCAATCTTGAGAAAGAAGAACAAGGTTGGAGGAATCACAATACCGAATATCAAACAATACTACAAGGCAACTGTAATCAAAACATTCTAGTACTGGCATAAGTATAGACATACAGATTAATGGAACAGATAAGAGACCCCAGAAATAAACCCAGGACTCTAATTATGGTCAATTAATATTCAACAAATGGGGAAGGAACTTAAAGTGGAGTCAAAACAGTCTCTTCAACAAGTGGTGTTGGGACAACTGGAAAACGACATGCAAAAAAATAAAACTAGACCACCAACTTACACCATACACCAGAATAAACTCAAGATGGATAAAGGACTTAAATATGAGCAGTGTCACCATAAAGGTCCTGGAGAAAAATACAGGCACTAAAATTTTAGATATCCTATGCAGAAATATGTTTACTGATACTTCACCAAGGGCAAAGGAAATCAAAGAACAAATCAACAAATGGGACTATATCAAACTGAAAATTTTCTGTTCAGCTGAAGAAAACACCAGCAAAATTCAAAGGGAACCAATTGTATGGAAAAACGTATTTGCCAGTGATACCTCAGATAAGGGTTCGATATCCAAAATATATAAGAACTTATGCAACTCAACACCAGGGAGACAGAGAGCCCAATTAAAAAATGGGCAAAGGACCTGAACAGACAACTCACTGAGGAAGACATACAAAGAGCCCAAAGGCATAAGAAAGAATGTTCAACACCACTAGCCATCAGAGAGATGAAAATTAAAACCAAAATAAGATACCACCTCATACCTGTCAGAATGGCAATCATCAACAAATCAATAAATCAACAGGCAACAAGTGTTGGCGAGGATGTGGGGAAAAGGGAACCCTGGTGCACTGTTGGTAGGAATGCAGGTTGTTGCAGCCACTATGGAAAACAGAATGGGGTTTCCTTAAAAAACTAAAAATGGAACTGCCTTTTGATCCAGCAATTCCACTACTAGGACTATATTGGAAGAACCCTGAAAAACAAATTCTTTTTTTCTCTTTTTTTTTAAAATTTTATTGTTGTTGTATTACATCCATCCCCTTTTTGCTTTCCTCTGTCCTCCTCCTCACCCACCCATTCCCCCCAAAGTCAATCCCACCTGTTGTCCATGTCCATGGTTCCTTTATACTAGGTTCTTGTCTAAACTGCTCCCCTTCCTTGCCTCTGCCTCCCCCCTCCCTGAAAAATGAATTCTTAAGAACCTATGTACACCTATGTTCATAGCAACACTGTTTATAATAGCCAAATGCTGGAAAACAGCCTAATTGCACATCAGTAGATGATTGGATCAAAAAACTTGGGTACATTTACACAATGGAATACTACACAGCAGAAAGAAAGAAAGAACTCCTATCTTTTGCAACAACATGGATGGAACTGGAGAATATTATGCTTAGTGAAGTAAGCCAGTCAGTGAAAGACAAATACCATGTGATCTTACCCATTACCAGACAATAGTAAACTAAACAAACAACAAGCAAAACAGAACCTGATACATTAATACAATGAACAGGCCTTCAGTGGGCAGGTGGGAGGGATGGAGGGCTGGGGGTGGTGAGAAGAAGAGACAAAAATGGGGAGTAGTTTAGTCAAGAAAGTAATATGGAAGAACTATGGACATGGATAACAAGTGGGATTGACTTTGGGGGGAGTGGATGGGTAGGGAAGAGTATAGCGGGGAGTAAAAAGTGGGATGGATATAATACAACAATTAAATTAAATTAAAAAATGTACATGCACATCTCAGTAGGTATAGTCATGCATGGAACTCATAAAGCTTAAGTCCAGATGGCAGTTACTCTGAGTGTGAAGGGAACAGGGTATTATGGATAAGAAATAATATAAAGAATGCTCATTGCTTTTGTGATGTTTATTGGTTAAGCTGAGTAGGGAAAATTTTATATCTGATAACTTAGTTTCTGCATGTTTTTGATGTCTGAAGTATACCTTAAAAAATAAGAGAGAAGTAGATGAGAAAGATAAATTTAGCCCAGGAAAATAAAGGGCAAGAGGGCCATACAGCTGGGGAAAGATTCTAAGATCCTCTTAGAATGGTTTGAACGAATGTAGGATCCTACTGTATTGTGTATTTGGCTAACTGCAAAAGACAGCTTAAATGTGACATTTGGAAATTGTTTTTGCTTATGAATCAAACACTTCATATGTCCTAACTTCTCTCTTTATGTAAATATAATGCCAGTTACACAGTAGGAAAATCTCTTGTGAGTGATTCATTATAGGAAACTGATATGTTTTCTTTCCTAGTCTTTTTATCTTGGCCAAATTTTAAATATTTTAAATGTCAAAAATGAGATAGAACAATGCCATGTACAGTCTTTTGGGGTGAGATAGCTAATTCAACAACAGAAGGCAGCATTCAGAATGAACAGAGGTATTGTATTCCATTGTAGCCAATCCCCATCCTTATAAATTTATAAAATCATAACCTTGTGTTATAAAATAAGAAAAAGAAACACCTTTTATTTATATCTTTGTACTTTAGTAAATGAAAATATCAGAATAGCCCTAGCTGGTGTGGCTCAGTGGATTGGCTTCGACTGGGGAACCCAAGGGTCATTCGTTTGATGTGTACGCAATCAGGGCACACAACCAGGTAGCAAGCCAGGTCCCCAGCCAGGTCCCCAGCTGGAGGCAGGTGAAAGGCAACCATATATTGATGTTTCTCTCTCTTTCTTCCTCCCTCCATTCCATTCTCTCTAAAAATAATGAATACAATCTTTTAAAAAAGAAAAAGAAACTGTTTTAAAAAATAGATCATAATAATCTTTACCATACAAAGAGCTTTTATAAGTCCAAAGGAAGGCAAACACTATTTAAAAAGTAGAAAAGGAATATGAAAGACAGTTTATAGAAATAAACATAGATGATCAAAGATGTATAAAAATTTTCTATTCCATTGAAATTCAAAAATAAGAAAGGTAATATATTGAGGTTTTTCCATTTTTGACCTATCAAATTACAAAATATTAGAAAAGTTGAAAATACTACTTTCCTATCAGGAGTTTGTTTCATTGGCATGTTGTTGATAGTGTTTTGCTTAGGATAAAATCCAGTTCTATGTCTGTCTTCTGAATTGCCATTATTATATGACTTAAGGTATACTGAAAAGTCTACATAAAGTATCTCTAAATTAACCTAATATAGGTAATTTAATTTCTTCTCCTACTCAATCTTTAGATAAAATGCTCAAGGAGTTTATTATAGTTTTGATCAGATAATGCATGCAATGGCAATAGTAAAACTCATATAATAAACTATGACAAACATGCTTGTATCTATATGAGATCTGTCCTAAAAGCATCAGCCATGCAAACTGTTTTACTTATGTTGACATTGGCTTGATACTTTTTGGATATATCTTGTAGATACTTTTATATTTCTATTATACATACATAATGCAATATTTTATAAATTTAACTTTAGTTCTCTCTCCATAATAAATACTCCTTTATTTTCTTATGTAATGAAATAAAACTTGTAAGAAAGTTAATTTGGCATATTCAAATTTGCATCCTATGAGTAGTTAAGCATAAGTAATGGAAAGCCTATTAAAAAGAAAATATGGCCCTGGCTGGTAGCACAGTGGTTAAGGCGCCGGCCTGTGAACCCAGGGGTCGCAGGTTCGATTCCCCAGCCAGGGCACGTAGCCAGGTTGCAAACCAGGTCTCCAGTAGGGTCTGTGGATGGAGGCGGGTGAGACGCGACCATGCATTGGTTTCTCTCTCCCTCTCTGCCTCTCTCCCTTCCCCTCTTTCTAAAGATGGTGAAGTGAAATCTTAAAAAAAAAAAGAAAGAAAGAAAGAAAGAAAGAAAGAAAGAAAGAAAATTAAAAAAAGAAAAGAAACACCAAAATTTTAGTTTTATCTTTTCTTATATTACAAGTTTCAAATATCTACAATCATAATCAAGTTAACATTTTTTTTCTAATGCAACTAGTTATAGAACATTTGTCCTTTGTACATATATCACTTGCTCTTGTCAAGAAAGGTGGTTTTCAATGAAGCTTTCTAAACCTGCCAGTGCCCTGACTTCTGATAAGGGCCTGGAAGTAGATACTTAACATGACTAGGTGTCTCAGGTATGAAGAAGCTTGCTATGAAAGTAGTATTTGCTTACATGGTTATGGATTGTAGACTTAGGGGTAAGAGGGAAGATCTAATTAAGAACTGGTGGCATGGAGAAAGAGAAGAACTGCAGGGAGAAGAGAGGCAGATTCCTCCAAAATAATGAATCTTGATAGGTATGAAATATGGGTAGCAATGAATGAAGAAAGGGGAGAAAAAGATGGGCCCACAGAACCATCCTCTTGTTCCTGCTGATTTGGCATTGAAAGACATCCTAAAAAAACTACATCATGTTTACAGTCAAGGCTGGTTCAGATGTCTCCTTATATGAGGGCAAGCCAAAACCAGATTCTACTGACCCCACATTTCTCTTTATCTACTCCCTTGGCCAGCTTTTTTTCAGCTTTAGTCAAAGCCAAATATAGAATTAAATGTGTAAACAAATGAAAAAATATACAACTTATGAGAATGTCTTGGAGTTTAACTATAATTCATGCATGGTAATATGTCTTCCTAGAGGGTGGAAGAAGGGTTTACAGTGAAGAAAGTGGTCAAGAAGACAGTAAGTTCCAGCAGAAACACCCATATTCCATTTTAAACACAAAGCTATGATAAGCAAAAGTATTTTTAAATATACACTTGCTTACTTTTAAAAGTCTCAAGAAGCAGCATAATTATCTACACAGTCCAGAAATAAGATGGGAACACAGAATGGTGAACAGCAACCAAGTCTCAGGCCTTCTAGAAACCAGGAGCAAAGATAGGCTAGGGTGGCCAGGAGTTTTACTCCAAAGAAAAAAGGTAAAATACTTCTACAACCAGGAGGGATGCTCCGGGGCTCTCTACTTAGGAACATTGGCTGAAATGAGTAGTTATAACTACTAACTAGAGCTATGGTAGAAAGTTAGCTTCCTACTAACTATATAAATAGCTTTGCAGTATGGAATTAGGTCTAACTTTACAGTGGTAAAAAGTTGGATTTGCAGGTACAGATTCATGCTGTATGCATAAAACTTGATTATACCAACTAGGAATGGTACAGTGCTAGGAGTGCCAATCTCAAAAAGAAAAGACATGAAAGGTCAGACAATAGGAGAGGAAATGAAATACAAAGAACTGACACTTAAAACTTCAAAACACATGAAAAAATTTAAAGTCATAAAAGATAGCCCTGGCTGGTGGCACAGTGGATAAGGCACCAGGCTGCGAACCCAAAGGTTGCTGGTTTGATTCCCCAGCCAGGGCACATAACCTGGTTGCAAGCCAGGTCTCCAGGCATGTCCTTAGCTGGAGGCAGGTGAAAGACAATCATACATTCATGCCTCTCTCCCTCTCTGCCTCTATCCCTTCTCCTCTAAAAATAATAAATAAAATCTATAAAAATAATAAAAAGAAACCTTCTTAAAAATAAAATAAAAATAAAAGATAACCCCCAGCCTTTCTAAACCCTTTCTTTATTCTTTTCTTCCTTCCTCTTTTTTTTTTTTTTTTTTAATTTTTCTTTTCCTTTTCTTCCTGGTAAAGCCCACAGGTTCTGGCTCCACCTGGACCAATCAGAAATCATAAAGGGGGAACACACAGCTAAAACCTTTCTTTATTAATATTGATTACTCTTTGTCTTGTGACTTTCTCCCCCCATCCTTTTTTCTTTCTTTCTTTCTTTCTTTCTTTCTTTCTTTCTTTCTTTCTTTCTTTCTTTCTTTCTTTCTTTCTTTCTTTCTTTCTTTCTGTCTTCTTTCTTTCTTTCTTTCTTTCTTTCTTTCTTTCTTTCTTTCTTTCTTTCTTTCT
>PVIW01012956.1:0-29614 GCA_004026585.1 Noctilio leporinus | reverse complement strand
TTCAGTGGTCAGGGGGAAGAGGGTTGGGGGGAGGGGGGAGGCAGAGGCAAGGAAGGGGAGCAACTTAGACAAGAACCTAGTATAAAGGAACCATGGACATGGACAACGGGTGGGATTGACTTTGGGGGGAATGGGTGGGTGGGGAGGGGGACAGAGGGGAGCAAAAAGGGGATGGATGTAATACAACAACAATAAAATAAAATAAAATATGTGCATATTTCTCTACTACCTCCTTTGATTCCTTTCTCACAACTTCCATCTGAAGCAGTTACTTGCATTTTCATTTAATGCAGAAGCATCACTTCCTTCTTTAGTTGCTCCTATAAAATGGCAAGACCAGAGTTTATACAAAGGCTGACATCTACAAATTTCTGCATTTTTAGATGAAGCACTGTCCAAATTTAAGGAAAATGAAATCCGACAACTCACAAGTTTTCCTTGAGTGTGACTGAGAGATTTTTCTATCTCATCTAGATCTCCAGTGGATTAGAATCTTGTCCCCATTGTACAGTATGATTTGTGAGTAGCCCCTGTTCAGAGGAAGCTCAGTGTTCCAAGTGAAGTATGTTGCTGGGTTTCAGAAATCCCCAGGGCCCGCAGAGCACTGTGAAATTGGCAGTGGCCATGCCTCTAATGTCTGAGACCCACATCGGCCTCAAAGCTGCAGAGTCCCATCTAGTTACCCCACAGGGACTTTGCAACCTTTGGAGATATTTGGGGTTTCACAACTAGGGGAAAGAGGTGCTACTGTATCTAGTAGGTAGAGGTCAGGGGTGCTCCTACTCATCTACAAAAAGGGTCCCTTGAAGGCAGGAGCATCTTAGAAAGACAGCAGGGGTCAAAGGGAAGGGAAAGCCCCTTCTGCAGCACAGCTTCCAGCAAAGTGAACACCAAGCAGAGAAAACTCCACCAGAGAAAGAGTATATGAAACAAGAAATTGGATAAAATGCCAGCATTCTGAATGAAGGACTCCATATAAAGTTGTTTGTTTGTTTTTTTAAAGATTGTATTTATTATTTTCAGAGAGAAGACAGGGAGAGAAGCATCAATGTATGGTTGCCTTTCACCTGCCTCCAGCTATGGACCTGCCTGGGGACCTGGCTTGCAACCTAGTTATGTGCCCTGGCTGGGAATTGAAACAGTGACCTTTGAGTTAGTAGGCCAGTGCCAATCCACTGTGCCACTAGCCAGGGCTCTGTTGTGTTTTTTTTTAAAGGTTTTATTTTTATTATTTCCAGAGAGAGAGGAAGGGAGAAGGAGAGAGACATCAATGTATGGTTGCCTTTCACCTGCCTCCAGCCCTGGAATTGGCTGGAGACCTGGCTTGCAACCTGGTTGTATGCCCTGGATGGGGAATCGAACCAGCAACCTTTGGGTTTGCAGGCCAGTGCCTTATCCTCTGTGCTACCAGTCAGGGCAGTTATTTTATTATTATTATTTTTAATTGTGGTAAAATACACATTAAAAAGTTTTCCATTTTAAGTGTGCAGTTCAGTGACATTAAATGCGTTCACATTTTGTATTACTACCTTCACCATTCATCTTCAGACTTTTTCATCTTCCCAGATTGAAACTACCCATTAAACATAACTTTCCATCCCCCCTACCTCCACCCCCCAGCCCTAGCAACCACTATTTTACTTTGTCTCTATCAATCTGACTACTCTAGGAACCTCATATAAGTAGATCATATTGCATTTATCCTTTGTGTCTTGCTTATTTCAGTTAACATAATATCTTCAAGGTTCACCCATGTTGTAACATGGATTAGAATTTCCTTCCTTTTTAAGGCTGAACAATATGTTATTGTGTATTTGAACCACATTCTGCTTATCCATTCATCCATCACTGGACATTGGGTTGTTTCCACATTTTGGCTATTGTTAATGATGTTGCTGTAACATATCGAAGTATATTAAAGTTGTGATCAGTGTGAGAAACTCTCTTTGCAAGAATTCTTGCATGTGTTTTACACTGGAGGAGACTTCATAATAAATAAAATATGCAGAAAAAATGAAGGAAGGAAGGAAGGGAGGGAGGGAGGGAGGGAGAAAGAGAGGGAGGAAATACAACTTTGGGTTGGACAAAGCTCAAAGCTAGTCTCTGTTCTTTAGTCCAAAGATACCTAACCTGCAGATTCACAAGGGAAGGCACAGGAGGTCATGGGCACTGGAGACCTAGGTCAGGGAGAGGGATGCAGGGCCACCTCCTCCCACAGTCGGGGGTCTCTGAGAGAGGTGAACTGCAGGATCTATATTTAGGTCAGGCCAGCGTTGAGCCAATAACTAGTCCTCTGCTGGGGCCCCTTGCTGATGTGTCATTCCCTTATGGTCCCCCACCTTCCTGCTCTGACACACCCACGCCCTGACAGAGTTCTCCCTAGCAAGCTCACAGGGGCCCTGAGGTCAGCTCTGACAACCTCACCTGTCCTAACCAGATTGAGAACTAAAGCCATAGAATTTTCAAGAAATGGGGGGTGGAGCAGGGGGTGATGAACCACCCTGGCTGATGTGGCTTGGTGGATTGAGCACAGGCCTATGGACTGAAAAGTCACTGGTTTGATTCCTGGTTAGTGCATCTGCCTGGGTTGTGGGCCAGGTCTCAGGTCTCTAGTTGGGGGCATGTATGAGAGGCAACCACATATCGATGTTTCTCTCCCTCCATTTCTCCCTCCTTTCCGCTCTATAAATACATACATACATACATAAATACATAAATCTTTTTAAAAAAAAAAGTGGAATGTGGGTTTCTCAATGCCTAGTGGGGACACTGTGCAATGTCTGTCACCTTTTTTAAAGTATGGATGGATAAATGTTCATCCAGGCCAGCTTTAAGAAAAAACACACTATTTTTCTTTCCTTTCCACTCTCTTCTACATTTGGAGGTACCCCATGATCACCCAAGGCACAAATTTGGCCTTTCCTGTGGGATCTGCCTGTATCTCCTCCCTCCAGAGTTGTTCCCCACTCCCCTCCTACCCAATCGCATCTTCTCAGGCTCTGGTTCTCTCACAAAGCCTGTCTGATGGCTGTCAGGGCTCTGCTGGCAATCACACACCTGTGTTCTAGCAGTGGTCATCAACAAATAACTAAAATAGTCAGGCCCTGATTGGGTTAGCATGCAAAGGAGGGTCCAGATGTGGAGTCAGAACTCCTAGCCCCACAGTGTATAAAAGGCCCAATGTAGACAAGTTTTTTCTGAGCCTCAGTTGCCTCATCTGTTAAATGGGCATAATGACACTCCTTTCACAGTGTTGTCATGAGAACCACGGGAGACAATGCACACCACACTTCAGCTCAGCGTGTGGCACATAGGACGGCATTTCATAAGCAGCAATGTACCAGATAAATGTATATAACTGTGTTGTTTAACAATGTATTTACCACAGTAAGATCCACAGCACCAATAAAGTATAAGGCATTACTAATAATTGTTCTCAAGTAGAAATATTAATCACTGAGGCAGAGCAAATGGGAGATGTATTTTAGGGGATGTGGCTTTTCTAAAGATCATTAATTCAGTCATTCCACAGTGCAGCGTTTGGTCCCCATCTGTGAATATAACCTACCCTATTTCAACCTCTCCTATGTCTTTGGGTCTCTAAAGAATCCCAAAGGTTAAAACACACATGTGTATTTCCTGGAAGAAGGGCCACTGGATTGTCCATGTCTACATTTTCAGGAATCAACTAGTCAGTCTATGAATTTGCTAACAGAATATAGAATCTTGCTTCAAAAAGTGATCTTATTTCACAATACTATCCCAAGGAAATTCGAAAACACTAATTGTTCAAGGGAGGAGAAATAACCTTCAGGGTGGAGGTGGGAAAGAATAGGACTCAAGTCAGGGCAGGGTACTCTGGACTCGGAAAGAGGAGGGCCCAGTTGGTGAGGTGTAAGCAAACCAATGAGCCACTGGGCAACTCCAGGGAGTTTGTCAATCTGCATATCTTGGCCATTTTGTTTGCATTTCTATTTCTTCTTAAGGCAATGATGCATATTCATTTCATCTTGTATTTTCCTTGCGGTTAATTATAAGAAGAGGAGAAATCTAGGCATGAAGGAAGAACTCATTTTTTCCCTCAAGTGCTACATCTGTTAGAGGTTGGATGAAAGTGAATTAATTGCCAAAGTATCTGAGGAAGAAGGCACATGTTTGTTTCTCAATTTAGTCACCAGGGATGGCCAGGGCCTCATGCCAGCATGCTGTCCTTGGTTGATAAACAAGTATTCACCAGCAGTGGGTGCCAACACTTAAAAAAGAGGGAGTTTAATCTGAAATGATTCTTTTTCTACTCCTACATCCCATTGCTCACTCAGTGCAGAAGTGTACTTATGGTTCTTTAAGCTAAACACACACACACACACACACACACACACACACACGCCCCACTGACATTTATCCTACTACAGTTAAATTGTTAAGTGTTGGAATAAACATATACCTAAGTGACTGACCTTCTTTGGTGAAGAGGAAATTTATTCAACAAATATATTTTGGGTTTACACTATAGGGGAATTGTCTTAGAACACAGAGGAATTTTCTGCTTTCAAAAAAATTCCAGGGATAATTCATGTATAGGAGTAACCATAATAAAGTGTCATGGGCCCTGAGCGATGTGGCTCATCTGTTTGGGCATCGTCCCCAAAAACTAAAGGTTCTCTGTTTAATTCCCAGTCAGGGCACATGCCTGGGTTGCAGGTTCAGCCCCCAGTCAGGGCTTATGTGGAAGGGAACTGATCAATGTTACTCTCCTTCTCTTTCACCCTCCCTTCCCCTAACTCTAAAAATAAAATTTTTATTTTTAAAAAGTTGTGATGGGCAAAAATGTATTAGTATGTGTGTTAGTACTAACTGGTATATGTACTCGTTTTTCCACCTTTTATAGCCAAGAAGAATCTTTTAACTGTGACATCACACTGTCCTTCCACAGAGTGAAAAACCATCTTGAGCTAAAATTCCTAAATTTGTAAATCAAACATTGACTGCTCTCCAGAGCTCCAGGCCCCTCAAACTTAACTTGTCTAAACCAAAACATTTGATTAACACTCCCCCAAAACTTGTATCTCTCCCAGTCATCCCCCAACTCAGGAAAGAGTAGCAAACCCATTTTCAAGCAAAGTCCTAAAGAGTCATCCTTGATTCCTTCCTTTTTCTCTTCACCCCTGCGATCACTTCTCCACGGAGTCCAATATAACAAAACTTGACCCAGGGAGTGGGGTTAAATGGGAAACCTACTTCAGGAGGAATGGAATGCAGAACTTAGCACAGGTCCAAATCTGGGAGCTTCTCTTTGGGGCTGGAGGCCCTGTCCATCTGCCTGGACCCCAGGCCTACCAGCCTTTGCAAGGGAACACCAACCCCTCCTTCTTCTCCACCCCCCTCACCCTCGAGTCCACACCTTCATCTTCACAAATAAATTGTTGAGCCAAGGAATCAAGGCACACCGAAGTACACACTGTATGCTTCCATTCATGGAAAGTTCAAAAACAGGCTAGGCGTCTACGATCAGGTGGTGATGCCACCGGCAGGGGACAGTGATTGGAAGGGATTTCTGGGGGCTCCCGGGGAGCCGGTCATTTGTTTCTTGACCCAAATGTTGTGAAACGGATGTGTTCACTTTGTGAAAATTCATCAAGCTGTACCTTCAGGATTTGTGCTAATTTCTGAGTGCATGTTGCACTTCAATAAAAAGTTTACTTAAACAAAAGTGTTATCCAGATGTTTGGAAAAGACTAAGTTATTTTTGGGCTGAAGATGTTTATAAATCATTAGAAACATCTTTATGTTGAAAATATGTGATTTGGTCCTTGGTGCCTGAAGAGATTCAGAATGAATCCGTTTTTCAAAAACAAACGACTCTTTCCTCCGATAGAACAAAAACCACTCATGTTTTCAGTTCAGCTGAAAGGAAAATAGCTATTAGTCATTGCTGAACTGGGGTGGGTTGTGAGGATATCATTGTGCATGTAACAAAAGCCAGGATTCAGCCACACCTGTCCAAATTATCCTGAGACTTATACTAGATCAGACTTTTTTCCTTCTTTCTCAAAAGACCCAAGCAGATCAACTGCATCTCACCGTGTGTCCTCTTTTATTTGATTTTTTTCTGATTGTCTAAAATGGGAAGGACAGAACCCAGAGACACTCTAGCCAGGCATTTGCTGTTCTCTCTTGTAGGCAGTTTCTGCTGCTGTCCCCAGGTGGTCTGTCCAAAGTAATGAAAAGCCCTGGTCTGAGTCCAATAGCCTAGTTGGGTTGCCAATAACAAAACGAAACTAGATTTTCTGGCCCCATTCCCAGCAGGCGTACTAAGCAGTTGTCGGCATGCTGCAATTTTCATGTGGTTCAGCAACCCCTCTTCTGAGTATCTATCCCCCAAATGTGAACACACTTAATACCTACAGATATACGCACCCTTATGTTCCTGGGAGCATTATTCACAATAACCAAGACATGGAAACAACCTAAGCGTCCTTCGACAGAGGACTGGATGAAGAAGATATGGTACATGTATACCATGAAATACTACTCGACCATCCAAACGATGAAATACTGCCATTTGAGACAACATGGATGATTTCTGAGAGTATCACGCTAAATGGAGGAAGTCAGATGGAAAACAACAAGGACCATTTGATTTTGCTCCTATGTGAGATAAAGAACAAAGAGTAACAAATAAACAAACAAAACAAACAAGCTCATAGATACAGATAGCAGAATGGTGATTACCAGAGGGAGAAGGTCATTAGGGGGAGGATGGAGAGGGTAAAGAGTCTGTGGAGAGAGCTGCACCTTGTCCTTCACATGACTCATCCCCAAAGTCTAAACATCCTCCTGAGTCCAGTCCAGAGTGAGGCACCTTGACATTCACAGCCCTACCCGAGCCTGCCTGCCTGCCCCTTCAGGGGTATCCACTGCCCACTGCCCATGTTAGAACAAGCTAAATTCCCTTACAGTCCTCCCCAGATAGGGCACCTGCACTGGCCATATCCTTGGGAACTAACGTGTCTCCTTGAAGCACTCTGCAGCTGGCCTAGGCCCCTGGCCTCCTCCTCACACCTGTGAGAAAGTCGAATCGTAGGACCCAGACCTCCTCTCTGACCATGTCTGACCATAGCTGGCCCTGTCCAAAGCCTATCTACAGTATTCATTTTCTGCCGAGTCCTTTCTTCAACAGCTTGTTTAAAACAGCTCTATTGGGGAGTAATTTACATCCAGTAATTTTTTTGTAAATTTAGAATTGTGCACTGATCACCATACTCCAGCGTTAAAACGTTTCCATCAGCCCCAAAAGACCCCCCCGGTAGTCCATTTACAGTCTGTCCTCAGCCCAACTCCAGACGGCCACTCCCCTGCTTTCTGTCTCTATAGTATTTTGCCTTTTTTGGATATTTCATGTGCCTGTAATACGTGGTTGTTTGCCCCTGGCCTCTGCCATGTAGCATACTGTTTTTGAGGCTTATCCATGCTGTAGATGTGTCAGGAGTGCATGTTTTTATGGCATGAATATACCATGTATTACTTATTCCTTGATGGATACTTGCTTCTGTTCCTAGGTCAGAATTATGCTGCTTGATAAGCCTTCACGGACAAGTCTTCGCATGCGCATGTGTTTTCATTTCTCTTCAGATCTGGGGGTTTGTCTTTTTTCAAGTCCACTTCCAAGTGGGAAGAGATTTAATCGATAATACTTTGGTTTAAATTCCTGCCGTGTAAGTAACTGAGGAGAAAAAGGGGAGGAGAACCATGGGGGATAAAGTGGTGGAAGAGGAGGGATGGCAGGGAATTCATCTCTGCAGGATGAAAAGAGGAAAGGCTGAGGCCATCACAGTCCCACTCGCATGTTTTGCTTAATGGTTGGGATGGAAGAAAAATAGTGGTCTCTAGAGGGAATGTAGCTCCATGGAATTGTCATATTTGACGAAAAAGGCAACCAATTGCTGAGATGTATTAAAATATGTGAATGATCCGCACAGGTTGATGGCAGATCTGGGTGTCCCCTTTGACTTTTCCCTCCCTCCTGCAGTGCATAGCCGATCATCACAGGTACCTCCTCAATCTGCCCCAAACTGGTTCAATGTCTCTCAGGTTTCCCCCACACCCTCACTTTGGTCCAGGTCACCATCTTCCTGCCTGGAACACTGATCTTCTTGTTTGCTCACTGAATCTTGTTGGTACCACCCCCCAAACATTTCCAGAATAACCAGTCACTCTCTTGATAAAGCTGGTCAACATCTGGAGCTGGTGTCTCAGTTTCATTTCTAACCAGCAGCTCTCTCTTTCTCCTACTCTCCACTCCTCAACGCCCCACTCTATGCTTCAGTCTTTCTCAAATATTGTCTCCCAAATATTCTGCTTTTTCTTCAGGCTTTTAATACTGCCACTGCTTCGACCTGATACTTTCCCTTCTTGACCTGCCTACCTCCTGTTCTTCCTCAGGTGCCATCTTAGACGTCATTTCTTTCTGGAGGCCTCCTCTGCCCACAGTTGGGGCAGGCACCCTTCTTGGGTACTTACATGGAGTCATCTTACCTCAGTCTTAACCTTCACCACAGGATGCAGATGTCTGCTTATGTGTCTTTCTTCCCCTCTACCCGGGAAGTTCCCCAACACCCATGCAATAACTGCTTCACCAGGTCTCTCTGCATCCAGCATGGGGTCTAATATAGTACATATTTACTGAATAAATACTACCAAGTGTCAAACAGAAAAGACATATTATGTCCATAAGAGCAAGACTTGGGGAAGAAAGCATGAAACAAGAATCCCACATTTTTTCTTTTTAAGAATCTATTTATTATTTTTAGAGAGAAAGGAAGGGAAAGAGGCTGAGAAGGAGAGAGACATCAATGTATGGTTGCCTTTCACCTGCCTCCAGCTACAGACCTGGCTGGAGACCTGGCTTGCAACCTGGTTATGTGCCCTGGCCTGGAATCAAACCAGCAACCTTTGGGTTCACAGGCTGGCTCCTTATCCACTGTGGCACCAGCCAGGGCAAGAATCCCACTTTTTAATGTCTGTATAATTAGAAGATGATATTTACATACACACACAGTGTGAAGAATGGTACAACTTTAGCATGACGGCTGTTTGCACCAGCTGTGGGATTATGTGGGCTCTAGTGCTGGTTCCACACGTTAGCGTAAGAGACCTTGTGCGATTCATCCAGTCTTTCTACACCTGCCCAAAGAGCTGCTTATTATTGGGTGCATCTGGTAGGTGAAGGTAGGTTGCGAAATTTTGAAATTACAACATACTGAATACTGTATAAACATAAGGGATTACTTATGTCCTCTACTCTTAAAAATAAACCTTTGCAATCTTCAAATTACCCACACAATAATTTTATTACTTAGAAAAAATATGACAATAATTCTTCCCATTAGCATCATATTTAGACTAACGTAATTTCACATCCATTATCTCATTTGATCCTCATAAATAAGGCATGTAAAGTAGGAATTAGCATATCCATTTTATAATTAGTGAAACCGGACCCAGAGATAAAGTAATTGCCCAAGAGAAGCTACTGTGAGCTTTAGGGAAAGAACAGGATCTTCTGTTTCCTAATTGGGGTCTGCAGTGGCCCTATCAGACTTCTAAGGGTTTCAACTCAGGAATGTCCCAGCTCCCAAATCCCCATACAAAGCACACACACACATGCACACGCACACGCACACGCACATATGCATGCATATGTGCAGTAATCTTCACCCTCAACTTCACAGAAAACTTCGTTCAGGGAAACAGTTGCGTGGGGGAGCTTTGGAAAGAAACATGTTGCAGACATGTGTGCCCCAGTCATTGGGGCACACCATAGCACTTAGTTCTGTATAAAACTAAACCTCTCATTTCAGGAGCTAATGGGAAGAAAAAGGTCAACCAAAATTCTGCATTGAGACAGAAAAATATCTTTTGTTAGCCCCTAAAATCAGATGGTAGATGTACTACATATGAGGTCTGTCCCAAAAGTATTGGTTGAGCAAACTGTTTTAATTATATTGGCATTGGCTTGATACTCCTGCGACAGACCTTTGTACAGTCAATTTACTCATTTTTTAAAAGATTTATTTATTGGTTTTATAGAGGGGAGAAGAAAGAGAGAAAGAGAGGGAGAGAAACATCAATTGGTTGCCCCAACTAGGGACCAGGCTCACAACCCAGGGATATGCTCTGACCAGGAATCGAACCAGTGGCCTTGAGCTATGCAGAATGATGCCCAACCAACTGAGCAAAACAATCAGGGCAATTTATTCATTTTTGTGTGATTTCCTCCAGTCAAGGTGGATTTAATTTCTTTTCTATTTTTATTCATTCCACTTTTGCTTCCTGTCATTTTTTATATCCAAATCTGTTTCAGTTTCATTTGGCAAGGTGCAGTCATAAAAATGTTTCTCATGCTTTAATGTTCAAATTTGCCATTGCATTTTCAAATGGTTCTCTGTGCTGCTGGCACCAAGTCAACTGGCACAACTCCTGGACTGGCAGGAGGCTGGAGCTGGACTCTTACAATGGTTCTTCATCATTGTAGGAAATTCCTTTTTTTCTATTCATTGAGCTTGCATTGAGTTCCTACTATGTGCTAGGCATCTGAAATAAGACGGGAAGTAACTGACTAAAAGCTAGTTTATGATAGCAGCACAGGTGTCCTAGGAAGGTGGCCCTACAGTTCTAAGAGGTGGCGGATGGAGGAGGCAGGAGGACCCAAACAGATGCTAATCAGAGAAACCATGTGCTTTCCTCCTTTCCTGGAAGGGGAATGAAAACACAGTGTGCCACAGATTGGGGCCATTCTGCAATCACTGGGCCATGAGACACCAGGAATGATCTAGAAATCAACCTCTGTGGTGTGCATGGCTTGGGTTCTGTGGGGATGCGGAGGGCGCTACTGCACTCTTTGTGACCACAGATAGAGGTTACAGACTCATCATCTTCCCAGTTTTTTGAAACTACCTGTCATGCCATGAGGTAGGAAGAGAGCACAGTGGTTAAGAATCAGACTGGAGCCCAGCTGCTTGGATTCTAATCCCAACTCTGCCAGTCACCGTTAATGTGCCATGGAGTGGCTTATTTGTCCCTTGTAACTCAGTTCCCTCACCTGCACAGTAAAGTGGGAGCTATATGAAGAATAATTGGATCAGTTGGTAGGAGCAATGCCTAGAAGAATGCCTGGTGCACAGTATGCACTCAGTTAGTATTTGTTGTCATAATGATCCCTGGTTTTGGTTTTTCAGGAACCCACAGGCCTGGTGGGTGCTGTGCAGTGGCTTAAGGTGTAGAAGGTAGGATGGAGCTGGTGCTGACACACCGCAGCATCTCATAGCTGCCTTCCATATCTATGATTGGCTTATAACCTTGTCCCTCATCCTTTTCTTCTCCCATTGGGAAGGGAGGAAACATTTACCGAAGTGTCTGATTCATTTATTTGTTACTAAGCACAGAACAGGGTAACCATCTCACAGAAAATATATGTAAGTAAGAAGTGGTTTTACAATTTACTTTTTAAAAATTTATGTTTAGTTATAGTTGATATATAATATTATATTTGTTTCAGGTGTACAAATAGAGATTATACACTTGTATACCTTATGAAGTGATCACCCTGATAAGTCTAGTATTTATCTGGCACCATACATAGCTATATTCCTTGTGCCATTCCTCTGACTTTTTTAAAATTAAGTTTATTGGGGCAACATTGGTTAGTAACATTACGTAAGTTTCCAGTGTGCAATTCTATACTACATCTGGTGTATATTCTACTGTGTGCTTACTACCCAAAATCTAGTCTCCTCCTTCAAAATCACACAGCTGACAAGAGCCAGAAGAAAAATTTGGACCCAGCTTCAAGTGTCTGCTCTGCCCACGCTTCCTCATGTTTGAGTGGTATGGGAACACAAACATACGTATGTATGTTTCCGCACTCTAGCAACTGACTTCAAGTTCACTGTGAGCCTGTTGCACTTGTGTAGAACGTGGGAGTGGCAAGGGTTGTGCGGGGACTCGCTGTCCCCAAGTGCAACTATAAAAGGGCCACCAAGTAGTTATTATTTCCTGTTTCATCACCCACTCATAAACCACAGATGCTCTTCTCAGGTTTAATTAAGTGAACAAATACATACATCCACTCATTCATATGATAAGCAACTTTTTAGCGCCTACTAAGTGCCAGACAGTATTTCAAACACTTGGGTATGCAGCAGCAAACAAAACTGGCAAAAGAATCACATTAAGAAACTACATTTTATTGATGTAGGGGTGGAGGAATCAGGTAATAAATAAGCAAGTAATAAATGAGCCAATTAATTCCAGATTATGATGGGTGCTATTAAAAAGATAAAATAGGGCAATGGCATAGTGAGAATCATTCTTCACTCAGCAGCCAAAATGAGCCTTTAAAAATGAATATCATATCATCCCATGACCTAGCATCAGACCTGCCCATTTCTATGTTCTTGGAATAAGCTCCAAACTTCTTTCTTTTTTAAAAATTGGTTTATTATTGTTGTATTACAATTGTTTCATGTTTCCCCATTACTCTCCCCTGTCCCCTCTCCTCTCTCACAGTAAATCCCCACCTCCCTGTCCATGTCCCTGGATCTTTCACACTGGCTCCTCGTCTAAACCCTACCTCTTCTCTCCCCCTCCTTCCTCCCTCCTCCTCTCTGGTCACAGTCATTCTGCTCCCTTTTCCCCCCCATGTCTCTGGTTTCATTCTGCTTGTCTGTTCAAACTCCTTTCCTGGCCCTTCAAGGCCCTACATGCAACTTTATCTCTCACCATTCTGTTCCTCTTCAATAATCTCCAGTCATCCTGGCCTTCCTCTGTCCTTCAAAATTACAAGGCTCTACTCTCTCTTCAGGTTTAACATGTGCTCCTGCTTTCTGGAACATTCTCCTATCCCTTCCTAGGCTTTCTTCCAGGACCCCAGCCCTTTGAATGGCTCACTCATTCTCAGTTTTCTGCTAAAAAAAATATCTTTCTCTATAACCATATCATTTATTCTCTTTCTCTTTATTTTGCTGAGGTTTTTTTTTTTTTTTTTTTCCTCATTATTTGCAAGTCCCTGATTTCTGTGCTTTCATGTATGCAGGTTGTAAACTCCATGAGGGCAGCACTCTGTCTTATTCACAGCTGTATTTCCAGCAAGGAGTGGAATACTACTTCACTCACTCATCCAATGCACATCTATGCACTGACAAGGTACTCTGCCAGGCTCTGAGGATACTTAAATAAGATTGGAACCCACGGCACTTACAGCCTGGTAATAAGCTAGCAATTACAGAATAGAGTGATGCCATTGAAGGATGAGCAGAGAGCCGTCGCAGTAGACTTTTACTTGGTGGCACCCAAAGTCATGCCCCTCCTATTCATACCCTTGTGTAGGCCCCACCGACACAGACTTTCTCCAATGAGCATAGAGAGCATGAGACAGGCAGAGGACTGGTAAATGCTTGCCTTTCCATCATGTAAAGTAGCCCAAGCCAGCCATACAAAGAAAGCCAAGTAAAGAGAGAGACAGAGAGAAGGTCCAACCTTCCAACTGCCCTCACCAAATCATCAGACGTGGGAGTATACTCATACTGAATGTGACATCCCCGTCCACCACTGACTGCAACAGCATCAATGACCCCAAGTAAGACAGAAAAAACCACCCAGGTGAGTCTTAAACAACCCAACAGAATCATGAACAAATAAAATGTGATTGTTTTAAGTTCACCAAGTTTGGGGTTTGTTACATAACAATAAAAACATAGCTATGTACATCTTTTTAAAAAGGTACCCTTTTTGGTTTAAGCTAATACCAGATTAAGGTTTTAAATTTTGGGTGATTCCTTTTTTCAATGTAATTTTTTTTCTAAAATTATGTTTGGGAGGCAGAGGCAAGGAAGGGAAGTAGTTTAGACAAGAATCTAGTATAAAGGAACCATGGACATGGACAACAGGTGGGATTGACTTTGGGGGGAATGGGTGGGTGGGGAGGGGGACAGAGGGGAGCAAAAAGGGGATGGATGTAATACAACAACAATAAAATTTTAAAAAGTATGTTTTCCATGTGGTTATTGATATGGCATAATACTTAGTTTGTTATGCGCATTTAGATTTACTTATACGAAGAAGAATAATCAATAGGTTGTCAAGGAAGAAAGGCAAAAAAGAAACAAATTATAGGAAAAGGGGAGAGAAAGAAATGAAGACTGTGAAACACTGAATCTTGCTTACACATTTTCTAGGTAAACTGATTAACTCGTGTCTAGCAAAGAAGTTGGTCTGGACAGTCTGTTCTTAAGTGGGTTTGCAAAGGAAAGAATTTAACTGTTACAGGATGCAGCCTAAGACCGTCAGTGTTTATCAAGGAGCTTACAGGACAGGCTGTCTGGGTGATGGCTAATGGTGCCCCTCCCTTCGACTCGCATCGTGGTTAAGCCAGGTCTGCACCATTTTACACATCATGATTTTACATGTTGATTTTAATGAATTTAGCCACTTGATTCTAATCTTTTAATTACGTCTTTTAGATTTTCTCAGTGTAAAATTAGATCATTTGTACATGGCCATTTTTGTCTTTTCCTTTTCACTTATATATATATATATATATATATATATATATATATATATATATCACTGGTAAATGGCAACTCACATAGGATAAAAACACAAACTGTGAAGCCTTCCAAGTACACAGCCAATTAGTGCTGCTATCTTATGCTATCTTATGAAGATCCCTTCTACTCAGAGGTATTTGACCAGCGTGGCTGAAGCGGCTCAAATTTGGACTAAGAAACAATAGCAGATGGGCCATGTACAGTAAATTTTCACTATAGAAATTTTCTCAGATCATCTGACTCCATGGGAAGTCTTGTCTTAGAATCTGCGCATTAACAATTCTTGCTTGGCTACTCAGCAGATGGTCAATTCTTATCACAGTATAGCACAACCACCCAGCCCCATGGCATGCTGAGTTATTTCCCGTAAAATCAAAACAAAACCAGCACTATTTGGCTAAAATTGGTTGTAATAATATCTAACAAAATAGAGGATTTTTTAACTTTAGAGCCAACTTTTTTAAGTTAATTTTCCACTATCTTGCTCTTCTCTTTGTCTCTGATAAGCGTACACACACGAACACACTCATACACACCACTATTACCACCACCACTGCAAAACCATCCACCTACACTATATACCTTGAAGTCTATAAATGTAAAGGATCTACCATGTAGCTCTAAAAATGACCTATTCAGTATAGGAAATTTGCTGTGATACACAAATAAGTAAGAGGCAGAATTTTCCATACAAGAGGGGAAAGACTGCTTTCTCTACTTAAAGAAAGCTAAAGTTTATTCCACAGGCCAATGGTTGAAACTTTGGGAAAGCATTTTCCTTCTCTAACTTTCACATTTCTACAAATCACAAGAGTCTGATGATTTTTTTCCATTTAACGAATCCTATGACAGGTTCTTTGAGACAACAAAGCAGGCAAAAACCTGCCTATGTGATTCATTCAGCAATGCCGAGAGAGACCCCAATCTTTCCTGGATACCGAAGCAACTATAACTTATACTATTACATCTGCCAAAAGGTGGCAATTTCCTATTTTAAGAACTCAAGTGATTCTGAAAACAATCTTTTAGGGGTCCAGTATCAACCATTGTCACATTATATTAAAGACCTGAAGGAAATAGAAAAGAGATTGAGTATTCTGATCAAGTGGGTGGGAGCAGAGGTTAAAAGCTGGAGGGGCAGTACCGAGGGGACTTTGGGGACTCAGGGGTTAAACATGTAGATACATTGGATTGCCACTTGGGTGCAGAGAGATGGAAGAAGGAAAGCAAGCACAGAAATAAGGAGAGCTTCCAGCCAAGATGGAGGCGTGGGTAGACACTCTTCACCTCCCTCCCCAATCATAAGAAGGAATATAATTACCTCAATACTAAAAACAGCCAGAACCACCGGAAAATTGAACTGCATGGAAGCCCATCAAACAAAGATAAAAAGACATAATACCTACCCAGACAGGTAGGAGGGGCAGAGCCAGGGTAGAGAGGACACGATGTGGTGGCAGCAGTAAGGCAGTGACTGTGGCCACAGAAAAGCACAGTCACATATTATAAAAGTCAGGAGAGACACCTGGGGAGTGATCCCAGCCCCAGACCAGACTGCACAGCTCACAGTTCCAACACCAAGGAAAATAAAGCCTCATTGCTTCTGACTGAAAAACCAGTTGGGGTAGCAGAAGAAACTGCCAGGATCTCAGCAGAATCCATTGATTTAGAGGCCACCATGGTCCTAGACCATCCACAAACTCACCCACCCTGGGAACCACAACCAGGGCAATAGCTAGAGGGGGTGCCAGTCCCATATAGGAAGCAGGAAAAGTGTCTGGAAAAGGGGAAAGTGTTTAGCAAATGGCATTGTTCCCTCTCGGATCCCTCCCTCGCATACAGCACCACAACATGGTGAAACAGGTTGCCCCACACTAACAAATACCTAAGGTTCTTACAACTTAACAGGTGTGACAGCCCTGCCTAAGACACAGAGATAAACACAGGATGCTGTCAAGTTGAGGGACAGAGAAGTATGACCCAAAAGAAGGAGCAGATCAAGGTTCCATTGGGAGGACTAATGAGGAGATAGTCAACCTAACAGATGCAGAGTACAAAACACTCATGATCACAATGCTCACAGACTTGACAGACATACTTGAGTAAGGCAAATGCACAAGGGAAGAAATGAAGGCTATACCAAGTGAACCAAAGGAAAATCCAAATGAAACCAATGATGAGGGGAAGGAAGCTCCCCAGTGTTTTGGAACATAAAGAAGAAATAAACAGTCAACCAGTACAGAATGTAGAAACAAGAATTGAAAAAAATGAGAAGACACTTAGGAATTTCTGGGACAACTTTAAATGTATCAACATCCAAATCATAGCAGTGCCAGAAGGAGAAGGGAAGAATAAGAAATTGAGAACTTATGTGAAAAAAACAATGAAGGAAAACTTCCCTAGTTTGGCAGAGTTGAAAGACATAAGTCTTGGAAGCACAGAGTCCCAAACAAGCCAGACCCAAAGAGGACCACACCAAGATACATCATAATTAAAATGCCAAAGGTTAAAGATAAAGAGATAATCTTAAAAGCAGCAAGAGAAAAGAAGAGAGTTACCTACCAAGTGGTTCTTATGAGACTATCAGCAGATTTCTCAAAAGAAATTTTGCAGGCAAGAAGGGACTGGCAACAACTATTCAAAGTGATGAAAAGTAAGAACCTACAGTCAAGGTTACTCTATCCAACAAAGCTGTCATTTACAATGGAGGGGCAGATAAAGTGCTTCCTAGACAAGGTAAAGCTATAGGAGTTTATCATCACCAAGCCATTATTATATGAAAGGTTAAAGGAATTTTATTAAGAAAAAGAAGATCAAAACCATGAACATTAAAATGACAGCAAACTCACAACTATCAACAACAGAATCTAAAAAATAAAAACAAAAACAAACTAAGCAAACAACCAGAATAAGAACAGAATCATAGATATGGGGATCATTTGGAGGGTTATCAGCTGGAAGGGGGAAGAAGGTAATGGGGCAAAATTATGCAGGGATTATGAAATAGGAAATTGTGAAGCATAATTGGTAGGAACAAAATAGACAGGGGGATATTAAGAATAGTATAGGAAAGGTCGCTGGTTCAATTCCCAGCCAGGGCACATAACCAGGTTGCAAGCCAGGAGTCCAGCTAGGCTCATAGCTGAAGGCAGGTGAAAGGCAATTATACATTGATGTCTCTCTCCCTCTCTGCCTCTCTCCCTTACTCTCTCTCTAAAAATAATAAATTAAGAAATCTTAAAAAAAAAAAAGAATAGTATAAGAAAGGGTGAAGCCGAAGAACTTACATGCACGACCCATGGACATGAACTAGGGGGGTGGGATTGCTGGAGGGAATGGAGCTACTGGTCAAAGGGGAGCAAAGGAAAAAAATATTGGGAAAATTATAACTAATAATCAATAAAATATACTTTGAAAAAACAAGTAAGAAGAAATGATGACAAAAGGCAAACTTTGCCCCACTTTTCAGTTTTTCCAACTCCTAAAAATCTTTATTGCAGCACTTATCTCTTATTGAACACTTAGATAGCAAGCACCTAAAGCTCTTTGTGTTATTTTGTTACATCTTTACAGGTCCTGGTAGGTCAACACTGGGTGTGAGAGGCAGCTGGAAAAATGCTCTACTTCATAGGGTTATAGGATAATGTGAGATACATAAGTGCTTTGCAAGCTATAAAGCATTGCGGAGCATGGAAGGTGACATTTCTTTCTAGTTTTCCACCATTCATCCCTTGCAACTGTTTCCAATGTCTGTGAGAGAGACTTTCTGTTCCCATAATTCTTATTCCCCATTTTGCAGACAGTACTCAGTAAAAGTGACAACAGACAGATTAAACTGACCACAAATAAAACTGATCATATGTTATTAAAAATAATGTTGACTACCATCAGTACCCAGGATGAGCTTTTCATTTTACTTTTATTTTTTATTTTAAAGAGGGGAAGAGTGGGGAGAAAGAGAGGGAGAGAATGATCAATGCAGGAGAGAAACGTGGATTGTCTGCTATACACACCCAGTTAGGGAGGAGCCCTGGGTCATGCAACCCAGGCATGAGCCCTGACCTGGAATCAAACCATCAAACTTTCAGTATGCGGGATGCCACCTAACCAAATGAGCCGCATCAGCCAGGGCCTCAGGATGAGCTTAACACTAAAAGATGGACAGTTGGTACATGGTAATTAACTAAACGGCCAACTGAGTTATTCGTGCGCCTGTGAGAGGGTGGGACTGCAGACTGGCCCACTTAACAACACCCGATTACCTTCCTGTATCATGGATATTAATTGTAGTGCTTTTTATTGAAGTTCTTTTCCTCTCCCTTTATTCTTTTCTTTGGGCCCGTACATCCCACCTTGCCCACCTCCCACCCCCCAGCAGAGGGTTCAGTCAACCGTGTGGGAGGCCCTCATTTGGCCGTTCCTACTTAAGAATGATGTGAAGAAAAGCTGGTTTGGAGCTCCTCTGTATGTGGGGAAAGGCCCATGGATTGCTGGAGTCTGGTTTAGGCTATCAGGTAGGACATTATCTCTGATGCGGGAGACTCTAGTGCTAGAATGTGTAAGTCTTTCCCCAAAATCCATACAATTTTCCCCAGCAGAAACTCCAGTCTCCAGCCTGGGGTACCTAGCTGCCAGCACTGGCTGCCTAAGTGCTGGGCGTGGGTGGTGGTGCGGGTGAGAAGGCTGCAGGCCAAGTTCCCTTACCGCTGCCTTAGACTGGTTGCAAAGGAAAACCAGTGGAGTAGCTATGGAAACCATGAGGAAGCATTGTCTTTTTTTTAATAATGCACATGAATTAGAACAAAATGACTAGTGTTCTTTTTCTCTTTCCATCTGTGGCAAAAAAATTCTGTGTCCCAGTTTCTACCTTCACTCAGAGTAAATTATGAGGAAGAGAACATAACGTCCACTTCTTATTGCCACAGTGGCATTTCGTCCTTCCATCTCTCTATGAATTCATTTCAAAGTCATTTGATGGAATTAACCATATAGGTCAGCCCTGCTTTTCCTGAGAATGTTCCCTGTTGTGCAGGTGATTCAGAGAGGAGTTTCTCCAAGGAGCCTCTTTCAATCCAGAGAACGTCACTTTCAAGACGGAGACAAATGACAAGGTCACCTTCCCAGAGGCCTCTTAGCCACATGCAGGTGTGAGTTGCTAGTACCACATTTGTGTCCATGCACAAATTTGAGATTTTTATGCTGTTATCATTCCTTGGTCCATTTCCTTTTATATACAATATTAGCTCTTTTGGCTTCAATTGGAAATACACATTTTATGAGTTCCTGACATTTTCAACCTACCCATTCTAGTGGAAACTTTCTGACTTTTTGTCCTTTTTGTAGACATGGCATTTGTTCTTGGACTTCAATCTTTTAAACAGGATAATTTTTGTTTAGTTTCAGACAATGGTAGTTCTACTTTGTGTCTGAGCCTCCCGTCAGCAGCTGTCATCCTGTGCCCACTTGTTCTATTAAAGTGCCATCAGGAAGGCACATAATTGATCCAGGGTAAAGAATCCCACTCTAGCAGCAGATGAATCATCCAATATTGTGTGCGTCAAAAAAAAAAAAAAAGGGCCCTCCATACCACATATTCATTTTCTTAATTATGCTTTTTTATGCACTACTGTAAAGAGGAAATATTAGTAATTCACTCTCTCAGAGATGCCCCCAATTCATTTCAAAGGCTCAATACTAATTATTGTAGGCAGCTTTACACTCCCTTTGTCTCACACTGTGCTGCCTTCTAAATCAGAGTATGTATGTCCTGTTTTATGTGTCTGTCCAGATTTATGCTGGTGATGGAAGAAACTTGGGCTGCATGAGCAGACTTCCTAAGAGTCTTGTGGAAGATGTAAGACAAGCATGAGGCAGGGGAGAGAACATCCTCCTGGAACACACGGATGGGAGGCTGGCATCTCACTCATCCAGAGAAAAGAAGGAAAAATAGAACAGAGCTTCTGGGTTCTAGTGTTTCTTTGAATCTCATTCAGTTAAGAATGGAGGTTGCATTCCCCAATAGATGTGAATATCTTTTTCTCATTTTTTTTTTAAAGAGGACAGAGACAGAGGAAGGGAGGGAGAATGAGGTAGAGAAACATAGATGAGAGATAGAAACTTTTTTTTTAAAGGTTTTATTTTTAGAGAGAGAGGAAAGGAGAGAGAGATCAATCAAT
Source organism: Noctilio leporinus (assembly GCA_004026585.1). Classification (NCBI taxonomy): domain Eukaryota; kingdom Metazoa; phylum Chordata; class Mammalia; order Chiroptera; family Noctilionidae; genus Noctilio; species Noctilio leporinus. Next base: position 8,832 of record PVIW01012956.1, on the reverse strand, counting down.
GTATGGTTGCCTTTTACCTGCCTCCAGCTAAGGACCTGGCTGGAGACCTGGCTTGCAACCTGGTTATGTGCCCTGGCTGGGGAATCAAACCAGTGACCTTTGGGTTCACAGGCTGGTACCACCAGCCAGGGTAGATGTGAATATTTTAGTTCTAAGTAGATGATCAGTAAGAGGAGGAAATTAGCCTAATTTGAGGAACATTTTGAGACACGTTTTTGTGCTTTGGAAAGTTTTCAATGTATTAGGTTGAGTATTTGTACCACCATGGGTCCGAAAGCAGTCCACATTTAATTCAGGTTTTCAGGTAAGACTAAGGCACATACACAGGACTGCCAATTTACAGAATAAATTGAAAACTGGATTCCTTGCTCTTTCATTCATTTAGCTATAAAGCAGTAGTAGAAAGGAGCATGGACAAGCATTCATACTTGAGAGTCAATTATATTTGGGTTTTATTGAGGCTTAAACATGCTCTAGCTAATCAACAATGGGTGGATTACCTGAACTTTCTAGCTTTCAACTACATAAACTTGAGACTGGAAGTGATAATGATACCTGTTTCTGTGAAGGATTTTATATTTAAGTGCCTGGCACATGGTAAATGCTCAATGGTAATTGTTGTTTTGCGCTAGGATATTACTAAAATATACAAAACTTTATCTTTCCCACAGAGCGCAAGCAGTCAAATATCCTCCATAATGTTTTGGCAGACTCCCCAGGGCTTATACATCTTTATACCCCTGATTCAGACAGAGGACAGCTTTCTTACACGCTTTACAAAATAATGTATTTCAAAATAAGGAACCTGAAAGATCTAATTGCTAATGCAGACAGAATAATGGGTCTTGCCGAATATTGAACTTGTATTTACCATTATAAAATTTTAAATCTCCTTTAAAACCCTCATTCTATAGTCAGTTGACATTTTCAGGTCTCCACTTTGTGGGGTTAAGAACAACATTAAGTGCAAATAAAGGACAGATCTTTACAGGGTGTTTACTGGCTTTAGAGTTTTCTAAGGGCAATGCTACAAAAAGTGTCCCTGGGTGTTGTGAGAGCTTACAAGCCAGCTTGGAGACCCAGACAACATCAAGATGACATCTCAAGATGGGGAAGGGAGAACAAGGGCAAAGTCCCCAAGGTCCCCTGGAGAGCCACATCCAGCCCTTAATAATAAGTGTTGTGATCTTATATCATTCCTCCTTGCTATCTCTGTCAAAGCATTCTGAACTTTAACAAAAAGAAAAAATGCAATGACAGCCACACTGTATCCCTAGCCTCTACCAAAGAAGGTGCCAGGATTTGGGTATCTTTTACAGTGGTAGGTTAGAGAACACAGTGCTGTGGTTTTTGAAGGTGGACTGATACTTTTAAAGCCCAGGATTGTCATGCCTTAAGACCAAAAGTTCACTGAAGATAGACATCTCCCCCTGACTTTGAAAACATTTTTGTGTCCTACACAGCCTTACCTCTGTGTCCTGCACATGTTTGGTACTCAGGGTAATTGGCTAATCGAGTTTCAGCTCCTCTGCCTCTGACGGTACTATCCTTCCAACACTAAAAGGGGACACACAGCTTACAAAGTGCTTCTCCCTTGCTGAGCATGCCACATTATTACAGGGAGTCATATGGGTTTCTTTCCTCTTGTGTCATTCTCAGTGTCCCACGTATACTCTTTTGGGGCCTGAGAGAATAAAAATGGACGAACCACATGACTCTTAAAGGCAACTTCCCTTTACAAAGAGATTTACCAACATTTTCAGTGTATTGCTTAGAAGGACTCTTCAATTTTTACCCAAAGAGCTCTGTCCTCTTCAATTCTGTTGTCTGTGGGGATGGAAGTTGGTAGGAATATTTATTTATTTATTTACTTTAAATTTTTTTTTTATTTTAATTTTTTCCTTGAGGTACCCAATCTCAAATAAGATGGTTCCTGTCCTTTGAAATGCTGACTTAGAGTGATATCACATTTTATGGATGAAGTAAACCCAAAGAAAGAAGGAAAAAAATAATGAAGATGAGAGCAGAAATCAATGAAGTTGAAAAAAAAACAATAATGAAATACAAAACTGGTTCTTTGAAAAAAATCAATGAAATTGACAAACCTGCCCTGACTGGTGTGGCTCAATGGATTGAGTGCTGGCCTTCAAACCAAAGGGTCACCAGTTAGATTCCTAGTCAGAGTTACATGCCAAGGTTGCAGGCCAGGTTCCCAGTTAGGGGCATGCAAGAGGCAACCACACATTGATGCTTCTCTCTTTCTCTTTCTCCTTCTTTTCCCATCTCTCTGGAAATAAATATAATTAAAAAAAAAATTGACAAACCTTCAGCAAAACTGAGGGGAAAAAAAAAAGGGAAAAGATACAAAGCATCAATATCAGGAATAAAGCAGAATATAGTTAGTTACAAATGATGCAGATATGAAAAAGCTAATAAGAGTACTATGAATAAATCTACATACATAAATCTGACAACTTAGATTATTTTGAGGAAATGGATCATTTCCTCAAAAAACACAAACTACAACTCACACAATATAAAATAGATAATTTGAATGGCCCTAAGATTTAAAAAATTGAAGTAATAGTTTTAAAACTTTCCCCCCAAAAGAAAGTTCTAGAACCACATGGTTTCATTACATAATTCTACCAAATATTTAAAGAAGAATTAACACCTGTTTTATACAATCTCTTATAGAAAATGGAATAGAAGGGAACACTTCTGAATTCACTTTATGAAGATAACCAAAACTAGACAAAAGTAGTGAAAAATAAAGAAAACTACAGACCCTCATGAGTATAAATAGCAAAAATTGTTAACAAAATATTAATGAGTAGAACTCAGGAAGATATAAAAAGAATTATATATTGTACCCAAGTGGGGTTAGGCCAGGAATGCAAAGTTCATTAAATATTCTTTTTTTTAAATCAATCAATGTGATACACCTAATAGACTAAAGAATAAAAATCACATGATCTTATCAATAGATGCAGAAAAAGCATTTTAAAAAATTCGTGCTATTCATGATAAAACTTCTACAACACTAATAAAAATTGTAAACTTTCTTGATTTAAAAAAATCTACAAAAATTTATAGCTAACATCATATTTTATGATAAAAGAATGACTTATCTTCCTATAATTAGAAATAAGGCAAAAAATATCCAATCTCACCACTGCTATTCAACATAGTGTTGGAAGTTCTGGTCAATGCAACAAGGCAGGAAAAGGATACAAATTGCACAAGATTGGAATGGAAGAAATAAAATTGGTCCCTATCTATAGGTGACATGATATTCTACACTGAAAACCTCAAGCACTAAAACAAAACAAAACAAACAAACAAACAAAAAAACCCACCAAACTTCTATAAATTATAAATTCTGCAGTCACAGGATACAAGATCAGCATGCAAAAAATCAATTGCATATTCATATATAGTAACAATGAACATCTGGAACCTAAAATTTAAAAATACAAACGATTTACAATTGCTCAAAAAAGTTAAATACTTGTGTGTAAATCAATGTGTGTACAGTAGTGTGTGCTAAAAACTACACAACAGTAATGAAAGAAATCAAAGATGATCAAAAGAAATAGAGAGATATTCCATGTTTCTGGATTGGAAGACTAAACATAGCGAAGATGTCAATTCTTTCATATTAATGTACAGTTTAATACTATTTCTATAAAAATCTCAACAAGATTTTTTTTGGTAGATATAGCAAAATCATTTTGAAGTTTACACGGCAAGGCAAAGCAACTAGAATAGCTAAAACAACTCTTAAAAAGAAGAATAAAGTGAGAAGAATTTGTCTATCTGGCTTTACGACTTATTATAGAACTATAATAGAGGAGAAAATATTTGGCACTCAGGGCTCAGCAAAAAGGTCTTTTGACATGACACCATGAAAGAAAATATGAATGAACTGGACTTAAACAAAATGTACAACTTGCTTACAAAGACCTTGATGAAAAGATGAGCTGCAGGGTAAGATTAAAAAAACAAACAAACAAAAAAAACCCACATACCTAACAAAAAACTCATATCTAGGATATATGAAAAATTCTCAAAGCTCAACATTTAAAAAAAATGATTCAGTTGGGAAATGGTCAAATATATGAAGAGTCAGTTCACTGAAGAGAATATATAAATGGCAAATAAGCACAAAAAAAGATGTTCACCATTGCTAGCCATTAGAAAAATGCAAGTTAAGACCATGATGAGATACCAGAACAGTTAATATCAAATGTAGTGACAGTACCACACGCTGATGAGGATGAAGAGAAACTAAATCTCTCATGCATTGCTGATGGGATCGTGAAATGGTATAGCTACTCTGGGAAGCAGGATGGCAAATTATAAAAAGCAAAATATATAACTACCAGATAACTCAGCAATTGCACTGCTAGGCATTTATTCCAAAGAAATAAAAACTTACGTTCATGCAAAAACTTGTACATTTTTATTCACAGCAGCTTTATTTGACATAGCTAAAAACTGGAAACAAAATGTCCTTCTATAGGTTAATGCTTAAATAAACTATGATAACTCAATAACATGGGATATTACTCAGCAATAAAAAGGGTTTTTTTATTTTTTGTGTGTGTATTTTTTTTTTTTTCCTGTTTGTTTGTTTTAAGCCTCCCTGATTATCTCATCTTACCTAAAACCTTTCCTGGCTTTCCATTATCCCTAAGATGAGAATGTGTACCTGGAACTTGGCTCACAAGGCCCAGCAAAATATAGCCCATTGGCCTTTCTTTGGCTCACTAACTTCCAACCAATCTCAACTTTCTCCACTTCTTTGCATATGCATTACTCTCTCCTGCCCCTGAGCTACTGCCTATAGCACTTCTTCTACTTAAATTCTCTCCCTACTTCCAGCTCCCCTCCCCAGTGCTACTTAGCTTGACTCATCCCTCAGGGTTTCAACTTAATGTAACTTCTTTTTTAAAGTATGTTTTATTGATTATGCTGTTACAGTTGTCCCTACTTCTTTTCCCTTTGTTCCCCTCCACCAAGAAGCCCCCTTTCCTTTAGCAATCTTAGCCCCCCTCCCCCTCTTTGTTCATGTCGATGGGTTGTGCATACAAGTTCCCTGGCTTCACCATTCCCTATACTCTTCTTAACATCTCCCTGCCCATCTTGTACCCACCAATTATGTTTCCTAATCCCTGCACCATTTCCCCCATTCTCCTCCTTCCGCCTCCTAGCTGATAACCCTCCAAATGATCCCCATACCTATGATTCTGATTCTATTCTGGTTGTTTGATTAGTTTTAGTTTTTTTGTTTTTAAAGTTCTGTTGTTGATAGTTGCGAGTTTGTTCTTATTTTAATGTTCATAGTTCGATTGTCTTTTTTGTTAAACAAGTCCCTTTAACATTTCATATAACAAGAGCTTAATGATGATGAACTCCTTTAGCTTTACTTTGTCTGGGAAGCACATTATCTGCCCTTCCATTCTAAATGATAGCTTTGCTAGATAGAGTAATCTTGGTTGTAGATCCTTGCTTTTCATCACATTAAATATTTCTTTTCAGTTCCTTCTTGCCTGCAAAGTTTCTTCTTACTGAGTTTTTCTTGCATGCCCCAACCCTACCATCATTAGTCAATCAGGAACATATTACATCTCTGCCCATAATGCCCTGACCCTTTCCTTCTCACCAATTTGCTCAATGATTACTAGTTATTTATTTTGAGTTCATCTTTACACATTTAATTTTAATGATTCCTCAAATTCTATCACCTATAGTATTATACCAATTAGAATTAAATTCAGCTACAATTGAGACATGAAAAATAGTAGCTTAAACAAGGTAGAAGTTTTTTCTCCTATATAAAAGCCCTGGAAAGATACGGCAGTGCATTTGTTATGAGGGTCCCAGACTCCCGTTAGCTCTTTACTCCACTCTTTTTCCATTCTTGTGGTCTGAGGTGGTTATTAGAGCTCCAACCATTATGCCTGTATTCCATGCATCTAGATGAAGAAAGGGAGGTTGAACACTATGTCTTCATCCCTCTCCTCTAAAGTGAATTATTGAGTCTCAAACACTGTCAGCTCACATGCCATTGACTAGAAACTCTCTCTATAAAGACCCATACTGTAGGAACTGAGGCCTCTTATCCACAGCCAGAAACTACCAAAAACCATACACCCACACACACACACACACACGTATGTATATATATAATCACCTTGGAAGTGGATAGTCCAAAGAGAGAGAGAGAGAGAGAGAGAGAGAGAGAGAGAGAGAGAGAGAGTAAGAGAGAGAGAGAGAGATTGCATCAATTTGTTGTTCCATTTATTTATGCATTCATTCATTGTTTCTTGTCTATGCCCTGATGAGGGATCAAACCCACAACCCTGGTGTGTGGAGACAACATGCTACCCAGCTGAGCTACCAGGCCAGGGCCCTGACTGATATCTTGACTACGACTTTATAAGAAACTCTAAACCAAGACCACCCAGCTAAACCACTCCCAATTCTTAACCCACAGAAACTGTGAGATAACAAATGTTTGTTCCTTTAAGCCACTAATTTTTGAGATCATTTGTCTTGAAGCAATAGATAGTTAATATAATACCATTTGCTAGTGTATGTTTTCTTAGTGATAATTCTTTTTTTTTTTTTTTTTAAAGATTTTATTTATTACTTTTAGAGAGAGGGGTAGGGAGAGAGACATCAATGTATGGTTGCCTTTCACCTGCTCCTCGCTATGGACCTGGCTGGAGACCTGGCTTGCAACCTGGTTATGTGCCCTGCCCGGGAATTGAACCAGAGACTTTTGGGTTTGCAGGCTGGCACCATCCACTGTGCCCACCAGCCGGGGCTCTTAATGATATTTCTTTAAAAGCCCTGTATATATATTACATTAATCTTGTTTCTATTATGAAAGTCTAAATATATTCCTGAGTTTATTACCTTTATTATTTTTATTTTCATACATTAAAATTGTATATTTCTATTTACAAATATTTAAACATTTCTATTTTAGTTTTGCCTATGTGTCATGTTAAGAAATTGTAAACTCTAACACTAGCCTTTATAAATATTCACCTATATTTTATTTTGGCAATTTTACTTTTTAATTTAATAGCTCAAAATTTAAATCATCTGGAATTTATTTGGAGTCTGGCATCAGATGGGAATCTAATTTTGTTTCACGTTTTCTTTTTCTTTTTACCAAATTGGTAGCCAGTTGTTAAGGCATAATTCTATATGACTTAAATATCCTGATACTTCCAAATTTTCTTGACCTGTTCTTCAAATGTTTCATAATACAAATATAAGCTAAGCAAGATTTTAAAGTTTCTCCTGCAGCTTTTATCTCAAAAGTATGGTTCTTCCTATGGTTTGGACATTTAGCACCTTGGCCAGATGTTGCACAACTACCAATTTGGAAAAAAAAAACATATACAAAGCCCTATCTGTAAATTGCATTCCACTGTGTTTAGCATTGAATCTCCCCTCTTATCTCCATGTCTCCAAGGCTTTGCAGGCCTTCCTTTCATACCACACCCTAAGAAATAGACCTTCACAGGAAAAATCGTTTTTCTCTTAGAATATTATGGGGTGTCCAATGAGCTAATTCAAGAATTAACTCAGTAAGCCAATTCAAGATACAATATCAACAACTGATAATGGTTTGAAGGCCCTACCCTAACCTGACATCCTGAGATAGCTGATTTCAAAGAGAATTTCATGTTAACAGGCCTGAGTAGTAGGCTTTCTTGCCCCTCACCTAATATTATAGAATTGGTACCAGACACATCTGTGCATAACAACAAAAAAAGTCCATTGCTTGAGAAAATCTAGATTCATGACAACACAGAAAATGTATGTATTTACTAGTTCGGAACGCTCAATCTAGATTTGGACAAAACAGACATACATTAAGATAAACTACCTTCAGCAAGTGTATTACATAATCTGTTAAAACTCTAATTCTCCCACATATGAAGAGGGATAATAAAACTCACTGCAAAGGGTGTTATGTAAATTCAATGAGATTGTATATTAGAAAAAATAAAAAGAGCACTTGCTCTCATATATGACATGTTGTGAATACTCAATAGACAATAGCTAGTTTAATATTTTTGATTCTTGAGATCACTGGTCTTGAGTGCAATTGTTTACATCGATAAACATGTTCCATGAAGTTTCAAATTATCCTAGTCAGTTTTAATGCTAAAGTGAAAGACTCAGTGAGACTAGTTGATTAAACATAAATTACAAACTTTTAACATTAATTCAGGAAAATAAGATGCAGGGTTTTTTTTTTTTTCAATCAGAAATTAAATAATTGGTGAAAAACCTTTCAAACCTTTTTATCTTTCTTAAAATTATGCTTACTTCTCATTTTAAAAATGAACCACAGCCCTGGCTGGTAACACAGTGGGTAAGGCACCGGCCTGCGAACCCAAAGGTCGCAGGTTCGATTCCCCAGCCAGGGCACATAACCAGGTTGCAAACCAGGTCTCCAGTCAGGTCTGTGGCTGGAGGCAGGTGAAGCACAACCATACATTGATGTCTCTCTCCCTCTCTGCCTCACTCCCTTCCCCTCTTTCTAAAAAGAATGAAATAAAATCTTTAAAAAAAAAAAAAAAAATGAACCACAGTTTCAAGATACATTACCATGTTTTTCTTATATCTTAAAGTGCAAAAATTATAAACATTTTTCTTATGTTTCTTTTATTCTAATATTACTTCTTGCCTGGCTTGAATTTTGGGCTATAGTTATGGAAGTTATGTACTTATGCGAGAGTTTTCTCTCCTACCTTGCATGTCTTCCTCTTCTCATCACAGAGGAAAATCATTGTAATGTCA
>PVIW01012955.1:0-29618 GCA_004026585.1 Noctilio leporinus | reverse complement strand
GACTTTGTTTTAGAATGAATCTCTTCTGCATCATCTAATACAAGGTTCATGTATTCATCAAAACCAATGATGCAGCCCTCTATCCGCATATTCACTTGCTCATAAAGCCACACTTGAATCCGAGATCTATTTTGCAAGTATCTGAAGATGAGGTTGATGGGCTGCACCATCACCTTCTGCACTTTCTGGCCCTGGCCGCAGTACGCCATGGTGGAAGCTCTGAAGGGGATATTTTTACACCACTTTATGCTCCTTCCTCCTTTGTTAAATATTCATTGACTACAGAGACCTCGGTTTATTTCTGGAAGTGCCCCAAATATTAACATTAGCTGCTTTGCATGGAAAGATTATAAAGTTATTCTTTTCTTTACATTTTTCATAAAACATCATGGGTAAAAGAAAAATGTGAGGAAGGCAATGACAAAATAAAGACTTGGATGGGAGTATCTTGAGAAGGAAAGCCACTTGCCACCCATACCCAGGGAGCAGAATCATTGGAGACAGTGTGGAGGTCAGGGGCCTGGAGGATGGCTAGCCAAGCCAGCAAAGACCACCAGGGATCCTGAGTATATTTTTAAGCAGCTGTATGTGTAACATCTGCTCACAGCAAAAACAAAACCAAACAAAACCCCAAACCATTGAACCCAGGCAGAATGCCCAGGCATGAAGGAGAGGATAGGTACCAGCCTGTCCTCTCCCTGCCCAGGTGACCTTGTCTCGTATCCACTGGGACCACACAGATATGCTATGTGCATGCTAAGAAAAGCACTTTGTCATCCTTTTATGCTCACTTGTCGCCTGCAGACACTTAGGCACCAGGCCTTTCAGTAACTGTGAGATTTCTGCCTGTGTCTCTATGGTAATTCAGAGGGAGAGAACCAAAATTTGGTGGAAACACCTGGTAGGGGGCCTACACCAAAACCCCCATGCCCCAAGGGAACTCACATAGGTGGTCATTCTTGCTGGTCATCGTTGCTGGCACTGGGCGTCCGACTTCGGATCTGACTTCGAAGCTGCTCAATCAACTCTGGGTTCTGCTGCTGCATATGCTGAGCAAACTGCTGGCCCCTGTAAGAGAAGTGCCAGCTCAGCCCAGCTGGGACATACCCAACTGCTCCCCTGTTGATTACGTAGAAATATCCCCAGACATTCATCATGAGCCCCCAATGTGTGGCCCCAGTAAGGGCAGTGTGGCCACTCACTGGAAGACACCACGCCAACACTTCCATTTTCCCATGTGGAGCGCCCCTGCTGGCCCACCGCACCCCCACTATGCAGGTCTACTCACGCCTGGATGAGACTGGCCAGGTCATTCTGCGAGGGGCTGGTGCCAGGAGTCCCTAGGGGGTTGTGGTTGCCAGAGATCATCCCAGACATGCTGCAGGAAGAGAGCCTGTAACTCACACGAGATGGCCCAGCCCTAGTCCCACAGTGGCTCCATTCAGCTCTTGGCCTCTACTGGTTAAGAGATGTTCTCTTACACTATCTGGCAGGTTCCCTTGGCCATCCTTCTCTGTGATGGCAGCCCCTGTGAAATTCCATTGGCTTTCCCAGGATCAGCTTTTTGCCCTATAGACACTGATTCTTAATGAGGCAATTCTGGCTCTCAAGCGTCACTGAGAAATAATCTAACATGAAAGGTGACACAGTATGTGATTCCATGTAAGTGAACTATCCAGGACAGACAAATTCAGAGACAGGAGGTGGGTTACTTGTTGCCAGAGACTGGGGGAGGGGCAGTGACTACAATGAGGATGGGGTTTCTTTGGGTGGTGAGGGAATGTTCTGGAAATAGATGGTGGTGACAGCTGCATAACACCGGGAATATATTTAATGCCATTGAGTTGTAAACTAAATGGTTAAAGTGGTAAATCTGTGTTTTACCACAACAAAGACTTAAGCACAAGACCGGGCAGGGGTGGGGTGGGGTGGGGTGGGGTGGGGCTGTTACTTACAGTTGCTGAACCTGGGGATTGTTCATCAGGTTTGATGCCTAAAGAAAAGAACTGATTGTCAGAGGACAGGTTCAACATGTCCTGAGAATACTCCCTCTCAAGCACCTTGGGTTCTCCTACCCCAGCACAGCAAGCAAGTCACCCTGCGCATTTGCTCTCCCCACCTCTTCCCTACATCTCATTTCCCCCTCCAGGCACTGTGACTCATGGTTCACCAGTTTCATCACTTTGATCCTGTTTGAGACCCTTATTTGAGGAGACTTCAGGGTATCTATCATTTTTTTGCTGGTACCTTAGGTTTCATCAGGTGGATGTATTATTAGATCTTTTCTTTTTATAAAGATTTTACTTATTTACTTTTAGAGAGAGGGGAATAGAGGGAGAAGCGAGGGAGAAACATCAGTGTGCAAGAGACACACTGATCGATTGCTTCCTGCATGCCCCCAACCTGGGACCTGGCCTGCAACTCAGGCACGCATCCTGATTAGGGATTGAACCAGTGAACTTTCAGTTTGCAGGGTGGCACTCAATCCACTGAGCCACACCAGCCAGGCCTAGATCTTTTTTTGGGTCACTGAACACATTAGATGAGTCAGGCATTCCTGTTCTGCTCTATCCGTAAACAACACAACACTGGACACATTCATGCCTTCACCTCTCCTCTGAGGATGTCTCCTTAGAAGCCAGGTCAGAGCAGGGACTGCCCACCAGGTCCACTGCTCATGGGTGGCCTAACTTTTTGTAGAGGGCCAGAGGTTAAGTGCTGTTGGCTTTCCAGGGTAGTTTCTGCCCCAAGCAATCAGCTCTGCCAAAAGCTGCAGGAACGGGTACACGCACGGGCACGGCTGTGCCAGTACAAGCACACAAACCAGCCATGGCTGGGGAGCTGAGGTCAAAAGGGGTGGCTGTGGTTAGGCCGAGCCCTCATGCCAGGATGCCCTTTGGAGAGCTGGTACCTACTCATCCCCACCCACTGACAGACCCAGGCTTTTGCCGCAGTGTAGGCCTGCTAACGCCTTGGAGATGTCTAGTACTCTGGTGTCCCATCTGCACCTGCAGGCATGTCCCAGTCAGTATTGCTATCACTGTTCACTGTCTCCCTGCAAGAACCCCCTGCTGGGGCAAATGAGAGGTAGTTTTCCCAGGTTATTCAGCCAGGAGAGGTAGGATTTAGTTTGTCCTTTGTGCTCAATACCGCCCCAAGGGACACAGGACAACAACTAAAACCTTTGTGGTTATCATGACTGGGGGCACTCCTGGCATGGAGTGAGTGGGGCTAGGAATGCTGCTCAACAACCCAGGCAGGCCCCCCTCCGGAGAACGAGCCGGGCTCCAGTGTCCATAGTGCACACCAGTGGCCCTGGCCTATGGCACGCAGCGATGCGGCGGACCCTGTGGTGGGTGAGTACGCTGCTGGGGGAGATGAGGGCAGTTACCATGCTCATGAAGCCAGGGTTGTTCAGTAGACCCGCGATGTCGACCCCGAAGCTGCCGACCCCTCCTGTCTGTGGGGATGAGGTAAGCACTGGTTAGTGGCATCAGGACCATGACACTGGCCCCAGGAACGGAGAGGTAAGCCCCTGTGTGTGGGATCCATTTGGAGTTTTAAGAGATGTTCAGTTCAAACAGATACATTCTCAGCTTGAGTCGCTACGCCAAATGGCTAGGTGTGCTGCGTAAATAGCCAGAGTCCAGGTGTCCATTGCTTGGGAAAAGCATCATGTTTCATTTTCTGACTGCTTGGACTTCTGGGGCCTAGCAGAGCCTGGAGGGACAAGAGATCCTTCCAGAGGGGAAAATTCCTAGAGATAGTCCATAACTTACCCAGGAGTGTACCTTTCAGATGCAGATAAGTCAACCCAGACTTTACTCTCACCCCTCTAGAGGGCTCTCACCTTGGGCACTACCCTCCTGCCCTACTCACCCCAGAACCCCTGGGAATTACTCAAACCAGCCAATCCTAAGCCTGCTTCCCCTGTATCAGCCCTTGCTTCCCATGACATCATAATAAAGGCTCTGGTCCACATTACCCCAAGCCCTTTGCCTAGTGACTGACTCCGGTCCCTCCCTGCGTGGCCCTGCAGTGTGTTCTCTCCTGTTTCTGGGGCCTGTGAGAGTAAAGCTGCCTTCCTGACAGGTACTCCTGTTGTGCGTCTCATACCTGCTTCAACAAACGCAGGTCCCCTAACAGCACAGACATTCTTTGTACACAGGTCAGCACAGCCCTCCAACGGCGGTCTGTGAGTGACTCCCCGGCCTGCCTGTACTCCGACAGGTTCACAACCCTTGATCCCAGGGGACTTACAGGACTGGGTGCCTCTTTCAGCTTCAGTTCTGCTATCTTGAGGTTGGACTTATATGTTTCATTGTCAGGGTCCAGCTCCAGGGCCTTCTTGTAGTAGGCCACGGCCTCTGTGTGCTTGTTCAAACTGGAAAGCGCCAGGCTGTGGGGAGAGATGCTGGGAATGAGAGGGAGAGGACCCTCCCTTGGCCCCTACACTGCAATGAGGATAAGGAATATCATCGTTCTTTTTTTTTTTTTTTTTTTAATTAAAAAAAATTTTTTTAATTAGTTTTAGAGAGAGGGGAAGGGAGGGAGGCAGAGGGGGAAGGAGGCAGAGAGGAAGAGAGACACCAATGTACGGTTGCCTTTTACCTGCCTCCAGCTATAGACCTGGCTGGAGACCTGGCTTGAAACCTGGTTATGTGCCCTGGCTGGGGAATGGAACCAGTGACCTATGGGTTCGCAGGCCGGCGCCTTATCCACTGTACCACCAGCCAGGGCCTAGAATGTCATCATTCTTTGTCCAATCTGGGCTCCAGTGGAGGAGACACAAGAGGAGGGGCCAAAAGGATGGACATATGACAACAATCCAAATGCACAGATGCCTGTGTCCTAGAGTTGGTAACCAATACCAAAGGCCTGTATTTGAAAGCCTGTAGAGGACTCCTAAAGTCCCTGAAATTTCCTAAGTCATAGATGTGTCCTCTCTTATTCCTACAAGCCCCCTTTAATCTAATGGGGTGACTATATCCATGTGCCAGGAGGGTGGTGCACTTCTAACTCCACAGGGACAAAGGCTCTGGCACTCAAAATGCAGGACCAGGCTGGATTTTGACCTGTGTGCGTGCCTCTTCATCTGGCTGTTGCACCTGTACCCTTTCTAACAAGCGGTAAATGAAGGTAAAGGGTTTTCCTGAACTCTATGAGCCATTCTGCAGGATTATCAATCCAGAGGGGGTTGTGGGAAACCCTTATCATAGCTGGTTGGTCAGAAACAAAGGTGACAACCTGGACTTGTGACTGGCATGTGATGTGGGGATGGTCTTGTGGAGCTAAGCCCTGACGCTGTGGAATCTAACTCCAGGTAGGTGGTGTCAGGACTGAACTGAATGGCCAGGCCTGTGACTGGCATTGGGAGAGCTGGCTGTTGAGATGGAAAACCCTCCACACAATCAGAAAAGGAGGAATGCCGAAGATGGGTGGGTGGGGGGAAGACAGTCCAGGCCCAGCCAGAGAGATTAGTTGGGCCCTCCTGGCCTGCAATGGGCACCTGCCCAGGAACTCACCCCATTCTCCCATACGCTTTGCTGTAGGACGGGTCTATGCAGATGGCCCGCTCACAGTCCTGCACGGCCCCTGCATAGTTCCCCAGTTTGCTGTAGGCTGCGGCTCTGGGGAGACAAAGGGTGGTCAAAATTATGTCCTTCACTGGCCACCTAGCATGAGGCATTTAGGGACTGGACTTGGTTTCCCCACCTGTAATGGCAGATATGGGGTTGTGAAGGGGTGTATGACACTGTTAGAGGAACGCAGCATCTGCCTCCTGGGCACCTGTGCTGGGGGCTGTGAAAGGGTGCTGCCCCTTTACCAGGAGAAACTGAGCCCAAGGGAGGCGGACAGGCAGTGACAGGACCCAGGTCTGAATCCACAGCCACAGGGTTCCGCTGTGCAGGCTCTTCCAGCTGGGGGCAGCACATGCCCATTTTAGGTTTCCAAGTAGGTCTGCACCCCTCTTCAACTCCTCTGTGTATCTAAAATTATTTACCCAAAAAGGTTTTTTAAAAAAGAAGTCAAAACAAAAGCACTTCTACTCCAGAGGTGATGTGGACAACCTTCAGCATACATGCTTCTGGTGTCTCCCGTACGTTGTGTGTTTCCACGTCTTCCACACTAATTGTATGACGCTGCCTCCGGCTCTCCACTCAGCCCCCTCTCATTAGGACAATTTGAGGCTATGTGACAGTGGATTTGGCTTTTCCTTTAAAACCACAGCCAGGGTCAAATACATGTGATGGAAAGAAGACTAACTAGGCTTTGGGTGATGAGCACACAGGGGGTGTACAGATGTCATGTAATAAACTTGTATATCTGACATTATGTTATTAACCAATGTTACCAAAAATACATTTAATTTTTTAGAAAAGAGGAAAAAAAAGTACAGGCCAGGCACAGTTTCTCACTGTTGTCAATGCTGCCATGAACATGTGTGTGACACCCAAGTTTTGGGTTTTTTTCTTGGCTCCAGATGTGGGTAAAGGACAGCGCCACCTAATTTTAATATTGCCATCAACTCTGACAGCTCACCAAGCCCCTAACACCCCATGTGTCTGGGACTGTTGGGGGAGTAATCAGTAACCTGTAGTGCAACAGTCCAGCTTTTACCAGGATGCGAGGTTGGCCCGTGTGGCCTCCGAGCGGGACTGGCAGGTACCTGTTACAGAAATAGACGGCGTTTGCTGGGTTGAGCTCGATGGCTTTCCCGTATAAGTGCACGGCAGCCTCAAAGTTATCAACTTTCATCTGCTCATTTCCTAAAGAGAAAGAAAAACAAACCAAACCATAAACTGGCTGTGCATAAGAGACTTATGAACTGAAGGGCTAAGAATGGAACCCTCAGGGTGGAGGGTGCAGTTTGCATCAAGCGTCTTGCATGCACTGGCCTGAGCCAGCGCTAGTGATGGCAGCTGTCACCACTTTGGTTATGCTGCTTGGGGGTGTAAGTCTCAAACACTGTGACTTCTGCAACTTCTTTCAGAAATAGCTCAGTTTTAATAAGAGGTAATTCACAGACCATAAAACTCACGCTTTAGAAGTGTACAACTGAGTGGGGTTTTTTGGGGTATATTTAGTCGTGCAGCTACAACCTCCTTCTAATTCCAAGACATTCCATCACCCCCCAAAAAGCAAGCCCGTCTTCATTAGTAGTCATTTGCCTTCTCCCAGCCACTGACAACCATGAATCCATTTCCTGTGTCTGTGATGTGCCTGTTCTGAACATGTCACATAAATGGAATCACACACGGTGTAGCCTACTGTGTCTGGCTTTTCTCACTGAGCATTGTGTGTTCTTGGTCCATCTGCATTGTAATTGTCGGTGCTTCACTCCTGTTCGTGGTAAGTAATATTCCAGTGCATGGAATGTATGTACCTGTGTACCAGCAGATGGACATCTATCTGGGTGGTTTATACTTTTTGGCTACTATGAATTGTGCTCCTGTGACCATTTGTGTACAAGCATCTTTGTGGACATGTTTGCATGTCTCCTGAGGACATACCCGAGAGTGGAACTGTGGGGTCACATGATCACTATGTGAACCACTTGGGAAGCTGTCGTTTCATGTTCCACAGCAGCTGTACCATTTAACATTCCCACCCATCACACCTCCACATCACCACACCTGTGTTCTTAAAAGCCATTCCCCACCAGGGCCCTGTTTCCAAAGGCTAGTTTGTCATCCACTGTTCAACAGCACCTTTCCCTTGGCTTCAGAGACAGGGACCAGCCTACCTCACTGTCTCGCAGCCCCAGGAGTCCAGGTGGGGAAGGAACCCAGTGGGGATGGAGGACCCTTCTCTCACCTTCGGTTTTGAGGCGTTCTGCCTCAGCCAAGTCCTCCTCTGAAGGTGGGGTTCGCTCGGGGCTCCTCAGGTTCTGTGGCATCTCCTGGCCCCAAAGAAAAGATGGCAGTCCCATTATCCTCCTCCCTTTCCACCCAGCACCCTGAACCTCCCTCCCTATCAGGGGCCACTAAGCTCTGAAGAGAGGAACACAGGCCCAGGGACCACAATGGAGAAGTCCCACTCCCTCACCCAGGAGGGACATGCTTTGGAGCCATGGGCTATCCATGCTGTTTGGGGTGGTGATGGGGGCAGACCCGAGGCTCACCTTGCCTGCAGCTGCTTCAAATATTTCTGGAAGAGTCTGAGGAAGTGCAAGGCTGCTGTCTTCCACCGTCACTCCAAAAGCGGTCTCCAGGCACTGGATTGCAACTGCAAGGGACACAAAGGTATTATTATCCCCTGAGTTTACGATCAAGGCTCAGGTAACAGGTCTCATGCTTTGTTTTCTTCATGCGGGTTGAGACCATGAGTCACATTGTGCAGTATGTGCTCCTCGAGCCCTGGTTTGGATTCTTCCTACAGTCAAGAGCCTTGGAAACATCAGGAAGGATGGCCATACCTTTGAGCCCTGACAGCAAGGAGGTATGGAAGATGCTGCCCTTGCCCAGTGGGCTCCTGTGGATGATATCAGGGCTCTCTGTGGGGTCACAATGCTGGGGCCACCTGGCTGGGAAACTGCAGAGCTGAGCCTAGAGTGCCATGTAGGAAACTAGATGCTAGGGACACTCTGCTGGACCTCCTAGAAGCTGGGCCTGAACCTGGAGCTTGGGACCAGGCCACCCCCGACTCAAGTCTTCATGATTGGGCTCCTTCCTGGGGCTGCACAATTGCATGTGGGACAGACAGGAACTATTCAGAGACCTGCAGCCACCTGTGCAGGATTGCTGGGTCTACCCTCTGTTAGAAAATACTCATGCCTCCTTTTCCTCCTACAGAAGGGCTGGCCTAAAGCGACGGTGGGCAGGGCCTTGTGGTGGGGAAAGGGCCCTGGTTTAGGAGTCCAGATAGCTCATCCTGTGCCTGCTCAGGGCTTGGCAGTGGCCTTGCCTGTGAAACAAGGACAGGACCAGGGTCCAGGGCTGGTCAAGTGTGCTGACATATCATACCCACCCTGTGGAGATGGGGAACTCTAATCCCAGGGCCGAAGAAGGTCCATGCATACCTTCCAAGCTCTCCTGGGCATCAGATGAGAGCCCCCCATGCCGCAGCTGATCATGCAGGAAGCGGATGATGGCGTAAGCCAGGCGCTTTTTGTTATCCATCTTGAGATGGGAAGAGACGAAGCCCTGGGGTTTTCAGGATCTGCAGGCAAAAGCATGAGGAAGTAGTTGCTTAGGCAGGCACTCTTCCACCCATTCACAGGTCCTGCTCTGGGCAGGCATCTGCAAAAGATGTATCCCCTACCAAAGTACATTGGCCACTTTTATCTGTGAGGAAAAATTATTGATCCCAGCTCTGGCTGGTGGCACAGTGGATAAGGTGCTGGCCTGCAAATGCAAAGGTTACTGGTTCGATTCCCCAGCCAGGGCACATAAACGGGTTGCAAGCCAGGTCTCCAGCGAGGTCCATAGCTAGAGGCAAGTGAAAGGCAACCATACATTGATGTTTCTCTCCCTGTCTCCCTTCCCCCCTCTCTAAAAATAATAAAATCTTTAAATAGAAAAAAGAAAAAAGAAAAAAAAAAAAAAAAGAAAGAAAGAAAACAAAAGTTAATGATCCCATTTCACAGATAAGATAGAGGCAACCAGGCACAGAGCCTCTGATCTTGGGCATGTGGGAGGGAGAATACCCCTCGAAGTCCCTCTCCCTTGTTCTCGTAGGAGGGCAACAAGGCCCTGGCAGCCCTCACCCTTTCACTGGCTGAATGGGGTGGGGGTGCACCCTGGGGCACCCCAGGGATTCTGTGGGCTGCTTTTCATGGAGCCCTAATGGCCTGTGTCCTGATGTCCCTAAGGAGCAAAACAGTGACACGGGCATCACAGGATGGCCTGAGCAGACTAAAAGGTCCTGTATGACATGGACCCCTTTCTAAGCTGCCTGAGGGCCTCCTGGGTTCCTCTGCAACTTTCTGTACTGCCAGGCCAGGTGTGACCCTGTCCTATGGGACACTGGGTTGTGTTCAGAGACATCATCTGTGATTATCATGACTGGGGGCATTGAGTGGGTGGGGCCAAGGATGCTGCTCAATCCCCCACAGGACCCAGGTGGCCTCTCACAGAGAATGACCAGGCCCTGATGTGCTGGTACTGAGGCGAGAATAAGAAACGTGTGAGGATGCCATGGCTGGTATGAGCGCTAGCCTGTGAACTGAAAGGTTGAAGGTTTGCTTCCCAGTCAAGGCACATGCCTGGGTTGTGGGCCAGGTCCCCAGTTGGGGGTTGTGCGAGAGGCAACCAATCTACGCATCTCTTATACATTGATTTTTTTTCAATTAAAAATTTTATTCATTATATTTCAGGGAGAAGGGCAGGGAGGGAGGAAGAAAGGGAGAAAGACATCAATGTATGGTTGCCTTTCACCTGCCTCTAGCCACGGACCTGGCTTGCAACCTGGTTATGTGCCCTGGCTGGGGAATCGAACCAGCAACCTCTGGGTTCGCAGGCTGGCACCATATCCACGGAGCCACCAGCCAGGGCTTGTACATTGATGTTTTTCTCCCTTTCTCCCTCCCTTCCCCTCTCTTTGGAGAAATAAACAAAATCTTTTAAAAAGAAAGAAATGTACATGGTATCTCCTACCCAAATGCGAGGCACCTGGCACTCTCCACAGCACAGCTCACTCCCCACCATACGGCAACCTCTACATCTCGCTGCCATATTGAGAGGGCATGGGAGGGGGCAGGGACCTATATGCTGCCCAGGCCCCTCATAACTACTCAGCATGTCTGAGCCACATTGTGAAGTGTCTTGGTTCCCCTGAAACATCTCCAGTGGGGTGAATATTCTGCGCTTCCTAGGAGCAGGCCTGCTGACTGCATCATCATTAACCTGTCACGGGCCAGTGGTCAGAAAAAGCACATCATTAACCCTCAGGCTTTATAAGCTAGCTGACAGTGCAAGGGCAGTCAACATGTGTAATGCTGGCCACGCTCTGAGCTCTTTCTCTGATTCAAAATACATCAATAAGTGATTAAAAAAAAAAAAAAAAAAAAAAAAGGAGGTGGGTGGGGAGGGGGACAGAGGGGAGCAAAAAGGGGATGGATGTAATACAACAACAATAAAATTAAAAAAAAAAGAAAGAAAAGGAAAAGAGCCAGACAGCAAAGGCCACAACATGTGTGATTCCATTTAAGTGAAATGCCCACAAGGGGCAAATTCAGAAAAAGCAAGTGAGTTTGTGGTTGTCCAGTCCCAGATCCAGAGAATGCGGGCGATACGCAGGGGCCCACGGAGATCAGACACAACTGGCTTGTCTCAAAGACAGTGAAACCCCCAAAAGTGACCCGTCCTCCCCAGCTGGAGGGTCCTAAGAGCAAACTGGTTATCTGCCAGCATCCAAACCAAAGGAGACAGACACGTTGCTGAGAATGTCAAAAATGTTTTTGTTTTATGCATATTTTTGATAGCTAACAGCATGATTCACAGCAGCCAAAAGGTAGTCAAAACCCCACTGCCCACGGACGCATGAATGGACAAACACAATGCGGTCCATCCATTCCACGGAATTATTACACAGCCTTAAAAAGGAAATTCTGACACATACTACATCATGGATGAACCTTGAGGATATTATGCTCAGTAAAATAAGCCAAACACAGAAGAACAAATACCGTGTGATTCCATTCATAGCAGGTGCTTGGGAGTCAACGTCACAGAGATAAAGTAGACAGTGGGTGATGACTAGGGGAGGGGGAGTTAGTGTTAGAGCTCCAGTTTGGGAAGGTGAGAAAGTTCTAGAGATGGATGGTGGTGATGGTTGCACAACAATGTGAAGGAACTTATAGCCACTGCACTGTTACTTTAAAGTAATAGTTAAAATAGTAAATTTTATGTCTATTTTACTATAATTAATTTTTTTTCAAAGGTCCTCCCCTGAGTATATAAACCCCTGAGATCCCAGGACTCGGATGCGTCTGCATAGTCTGTTTTACACACGAGTGAGGTGTCACGTGGGGGCAGCTGCCTGCTTAGCTGAGAGCAGCTTTGCATTCTTATGTACGCAAGTGCCTACAAAACATGCCTGACTTTGCCTTGTGGCTCCCAAAGCTGGTACCATTTACCACTTGGGCCTTTCTGTTTGCTGGCCGCCCCGCCAACCCCAGACACTGTTAGGGCAACCTGGAAGGAGGTGTGCAGGGTCTTACAGAGCAGGTCACACAGCCGAGCAGCTGGACTCCGCCTAAGCATCCCGGACACCACTCTGCACGGTTTCCCTGCCTGTCCTCAGGAGCCGGCACTGGGGCATGAGAGATTCACAGAGGGTTTCTGGGGTGTGCGTGTGGGAGGGATCTGCTTCCCTTCTTGGGAAGTTAGCAGGTACTGGTAGTGATGGGTGTTTGTTTAAGAGCAGAATAAAGAAGAAATTTGATCTTTACCGTAACTGCTTCCTGCCCTCCTGGAAGGAACTGAGGCCAGAGAAGGCGACTACCAAGGGGGTCACTGAGAGTTTAGGAAATGGAAAGACAAGTCATACTCATTTCCAGCAGGTTTTCAGTTCTTCCAATGCTCAGGGCCTTTCCTGATGTTGCTCCCAGCCCTCCTGCTCCCACTGAACTAATTTAAGGCAACTCTCGTTGCCTGTCTCTAGGCTTCTTGGGGTCTAGCGATGTGATATCCCAAATGTCAGACCGTCTTCCCTCTCAGGACAACACACCAAGTGTCTGCAAGTCAGGGCCCCTTGGAGCCTACCCTGGACCAGTGTAAGGATGATGGGCCTGGGATATCCCATTTTCCTGGCAGACAAGATATGCCTTAGGTCCAGCCATTTCTCCCCAAGGCCAGCTGCCTGTTGCCTTCCCTGTCCCTGTGTAACATCTGAAAGAGTCCCAGTTGATGCACTCATTTTCCTCTTCTGTAAAATGGGGATAAGAGTGGTGTCTTCACAGGTGGTTGTGAGAATTCAGTGACCTAGTGCATTCTCCATTCACGTACTACTGACATGTGTGAGGAACTTCGCTGCACACTACAGGTGTTTAACAGCATCCTTGGCAACTATCTAATGTCTCCTAGGAGCTATAGGCGGGGGCAGAATCACCCCAGACAAGACCCTTTTGGAGTCCACTGACCACAGGAGACTATGTTCCATATCCATCTGACTACTGAAGTCCTAGGAGGCTACACACATTTAAATAAAGTGAGTGGGAGGAGAGAGGAGATGACTCACAGATGCTAGGTTACCCTAGTTTATAGTTTATAGTACCTGACCATCAGGGATTTATACTGGTATACAGTATGAGCAGGGATTAAGTTCATTATTTTTCCAAATAATTAACACAGGGTTTCTTCCTCTCAGCACTGCTGGCATAGGGGTTGGGTCATTTTCTGTAGGGGGGGGTCCTCCTAGGTACTGGTGGGGGATAGCATCCCTGACCCCCACTCATGGGATTCCAGGAGCACCTCCCAAGTGGTGACAATAGCAGATGTCCCCGGGCATGGACAAACCACCACCAGATGAAAAAGGCTCTAGGTCAGCACAAGTCAGGTTTTCTGGCCAAATGATTTTGCTACAAACTTTTGGAAATCTCCTGTGTACTGAGTATTTTGGTTTCGGCAGTGCAGAGAAGGGATTGTGGATCACCAGCAGAGGACTGGCAGTGTTTGACACAGGTGATCCCTAAAAACTGCTGCCTCTCCTCTCACCTCACCAAGCAGGGAAGACAGGAAACATCTGACTTGAACGCTTGGCTTTAAGACAAACAAACTTTCTGCTCCTCAGAGAGCAGGGCCCAGCCTGACACAGAGACAGCACTTTTGCTCGATGGCCACTAGGCACTCTGTGTCATTGGAACAATCAGGACTTGTAGGTCTTTGGCTGCTGGACAATGTTCTCAAAGGCCTACTCTCTCTGAACAGTGAGGCCTATCTGTATGAGCTCTCAGAAAGCACCATCAGGGTGCGGGGTATAGGAATGAGCCTGGTGAGTGTGGGCAGGCGCTACCCCAGGGTGTGGCATGGCGTCCCAGAGATGGCTCCTCTTTGGCACCTTCTGAATTAGTTCCAGCTGTCCTCTTTTTCATCTTATCATAAAACAAAACAAAACAAAACAAAAAAACCCCCTTCCACTTCTTTTATTTCTCTGCCTAGGATTGATCACTCAAAAGGAAAAATATGGTACACCTTACTAAATGAGTGACCTATATCCCACACCCCAGGAAGAAGCCCCTTTTTGAAGGATAGTCCACCACTTCTGTGGGTGCTCCTCCCACCCAACCTAGGACACCTCAGGTATTCATGAAAGGTGGCCCCAAAGCTAGAACAGGGGTTCACTCTCCAAATCACAGCCCTGTTTTCTTCACCATGTTGTGCTACACAATTACAAACCTTTGAAAGCTCCCTGAAACTAACAAGTGTGTACAGGTGCCGCCTCTCAGCATCTCATGTCTCCTGCTGGGTTCCAAACCTCTGTGTTCCACTCACACCCACTCCTTTCAACACCAAGCTGCGAGTTTACCTCCTCAGAAAGAACTGGACACCCCCATTTTTTCTGGAAAAGACCAAGTACTAGTCCTACATCTAGTCCTGTACCTCCTACAAGGCTCTTTCCTGCCCTGTCTTCAGCCAGCAGACTGTGAGCCACTGGACAGATCAGATCATCTTCCTTTGAACCCCAGCACTTGGTGGCATCTGATCCATATGGACTCAGGAAAATGTGAGGTAGCTGTCAAATTTAGAGCCACATGACCAGATTCTTTGGGCCTCAGTTTCTTCATTAGTATACCTCTGGTCTTGCCTACCTACCCATAATCTGTTTTATTCCTCCACCCCCACTGAGCATTTCCCACCTTGGCTAGACCTGGGTCTTGGCCAAAAAATGGAAGATCAAGTAAGACTACAGCTCTTGACCTAGGGTGCAGCTTAACCCCATTTAGTCACTCACCCCTCCAGGAAGATGGAATTACCTCAGGTGAAATCCTTGGAATGCTAAGGATCTTCCAGGCACTGAGCTAAATGCTGTGCATGCAGTGGTTTATTTCAGTAGTTAGCAAAACATTTTCTGAAAAGGTCAGAGGAAATTCCTTCAGCTTCACAGGCCACAGGGTTTCTGTGGCAACAGCTCAATGCTATCACAGTGCAAAAGCAGCCACAGATAATGTGTATGCCAATAGGCATGGCTGTATTTCCATAAAACTTAATTTACAAAAACAAGTCCCAGCTGGATTTGGCTCCCTGGTCATTTTGCTGTGTTTTACCTAATCCCCATTTTACAGAAGGAAAAACTGAAGCTTAGAAGGATAACAGCACCACTCAAGGTCATACAGCTGAAAAGACACAAATACATTTTGAACCCAGGTAGTCTGACTTGACAGTCTAAACTACAAAGCACTCTTTTCTCTCCCTACAAAAAAATGGATGTGCACACAAATCCTTGAATATGATTTCTTGGGGTTCACTTCCCCTGCCACCACAGAGGCCCAGCTGATAAAGAATCACTTGTCTAGAACAGGTTTAACTGCTGATATTTCAGGCCAATCATTCTCTGGGGAGTCATCACGGGCACTGTGGGGGTTGAACAGCATCCCTGGACTCCCAACCACTTGATTAGAGGAGCATCCCATTTTGACAACCACGAGACGTTGGGGGGGGGGGGTGATGTCAAAAATCACTGGCCTAGAGGGTAAAAATTGATGAAACAAACAAGCATGGATAGAAACAAAAGAAACAGGAACATCACTCAGGGACACAGGTTGCATGTATACTATGTTCTAATACCTAATGACAAAACTAGTTATTCTCTAGGGAGCACTTAACAAGCACCAGGAATCTGATTAAAGAATGTTCTCACGTAGACCCTAGGAGATACATATTTTTACAGTCCCTACTGAAAATAAGTGCTGCTCAGGAAGGGAAAGCAACTTGTCCAAGCTTACACAGCCAGAGGGAGGTTGGGCAGTTGATCCTCAAGCCAGATTTCTCCCGCCTCTAGCACAATATGCAGAAGACCCTAACTGAAAAAATCCTAAATGCTGGCCCCTTTGAATTAGGCCCTGTGGCTTTAACTCTCCTCAACACCCCCCCGCCCCGCCCCCGAGGCAAGGACTGGGACAATGCATGTTTTACAGAAAGGAAAACTAAGGCTCGGATAAGTCAAGAGGTTGGTCAAGGTCACCCACCTGGAAAACAGCGGCGCTGACAAGGGAGCCCCAACCTGGGCCCCACGAACAGGGGACCGTGCTCCAGACAGCAATGGGCACCCAGCGCGCGCGATCACTACATATGGGGCGCTTTTACTCCTCGTTTTCCACCCACGGGCCTGCGAACCAGCATTTCCCAGCCTTAGGGTCCAGGGGCCGAAGAGGGTCAGTCCGACGTGAGTCGACGCTCGGCCTTAGTTTCCCCTCCGCACTGCCCACTCAGAGCACCCGGCGAATCGCGAGGCGGCCCCAGCCCCAGATCGACCTTTCCTTACGGGCCATGGAGCTCCGGAAGCCCCCAAGGGCAGACCTGAAGCCTGCCCCGCTCAGCTGCAAGCCCCCAACTCACCTCTCAGGTGGCCGAACCCCGACCCACCGACGGCTGCGCCTGCGCACCGCGGCGCCGTCAGGCCCGCCCCCCGGCCAGAACGCCTGCGCGAAAGGAACTGGTCACTGTGGGATCTCTTCTGCGCAGGAGTGTCAATTGTCCGAGCCAGAGTGGGGGAAGTGACGCAATTTAGAGAAGGGAACGAACTGGTCGTTAGGGCAACTGACCTTTGCAACCAAATGAAGGGCGGAAATTAGGGCTGAGTTGTCTTTTGGATCTGCAGTGGCAATGGAGCGGTGCATGGTGGGACTGTGGTGGACTCCCAAGGGTTGGCGGAGGCTGTCACGTGGTGCTGAACCAGCCACGTGGACCAGCTGGGTTTGGGTTTCTAGAATCCGTAGCCGTCATTGGCGTCCTGTGAATACCAGCAACTATTATGCACTGTCTTTGTTCGTTTATTCACTCACCCATCCACCCACTTACCCACAAATCATTCTTTCATTCATTCAATCCATAAAGACGTGGAGTACAGAAATTGTTCACAGCAGGTGTCTAGTAGTCAAATATTTATTGCAAGCTAAATATAAAGATCAGTGAAGTGTGCTCATTACCTTGTATTGGGGTAGACAGATTTATAAAATAGTAAACTAGTGCATAAATTAATGAATTTCACTTAATAGCGCTGTGAAAGAAAAATGGGGCGTTGTTATTGGGGAGGTAAGTTGGCTGGGAAGGTTAGGGAGGGTCTCTTTTTAAATGTGGACTTGGAGGGTAAGGAAAAACACTCCAGTTACAGGTAAGAGTGAAAACACTAAAATAGAATTAAGCTCGGTGCACTTAAGGGAATGAGTGACAAGATATTCACTAGGATGATTGCCCATCCCTAGTGGTCAAGCTGCCGGAGGTGTGCTCTTGAGGCATTTTAATTTTTTATTTTATTTTAAAAGTTTTGGACATAATGTAGTTTTTTTAAAAAAATTACAGTAATACAGAGATTTCTTCTGAGTACCCTTCACTCAGATTTCCCAGTGTTACTATTTTATTACGTTTATTTATTTTTCCTCCCTTTCTCTCTCCCTCTTTTTAAAAAGATTTTATTTTTAGAGAAAGGGAAGGAAGCATTTTAATCTTATTTAAAACGCATGCACGTTTAACATCTTAATTTTAATTTTAAAATTAATTTCTTTTGCAGAAATAAAAGCCCCCTCCCCCCAGCTTAATTCTAGTAAATTTTTCTTTCTGGGTTCCTTAGTTCAAGATTTTATTTAACCCACGCTAGATACAGGTCAGGTATTGAACTGTTCCAAAATACCGATTGTTTGAAGTTAATTGAGGCTTTTTAAATGATATGTAATTGCTTTTTAAATTATGATTTTTAAGGCAGAAAGGAGGCAGTTACAAATTAATACGGGGACTAAACGCTCAGGCGAAGTATTGAGCAGAGAACCGCGAATGTTCATAGGTTTTTGCTTCCTCTAGCTTGTAGCTGAGAACTAACAACGCGCTGGCAGGGGGAATATCGCGTTTGCACAATTGATTGGCTTGAACACAGTGCTGCTCAGGGTATGTGGGTATGGGTGGAGCTGGGCTGCGCTTGCGCCTAACTCTCCGGCGCACGCGCCCTCCCAGCGTTCAGTGGGCGCGCGGGCTTAGGGCACCTTACTCGCTGAGAAGGCGTACACTAAGCGGACAGAGGCGGCTTGCGGCGGCAGCAGCTGAGGTGGTCCAGCTCGGACCAGCTGGAGAGAGAGACCACGGGTGCACACCCTCCCGCCATGAAGCCCCCTGCAGGTACCGGCCACCCTTCGGTGCGACCCCGCTAGTGGACCCAGGCACCCCATGCACCCTCCTGCCTTCGGGGGTCACGACTTGGGCCTAAGAGCCGAGCGCAGTGAACCATGAGTGACCGGGTCCCTGGAGCGAGGGATTGGCGAACCCAGGACCTTGTCCTCTTTCTTGGTGGCAGAATGAATGAACGAGTCAGTTTTTCCAGTGCGTCCCTCATTCAGCCAACACTGTGTTGCTTCTACTAAGAATGATTCGGGCTCTGGGGTTAATTCTGGGAAAGACCCTCAATTCTAATGGGAGTTCCAGAGCCTGAGACAGACACTCAGCGAGCGAAGAAGCGAGGGCTTTAGAGAGCGACCGGGGTTGGTAGTGCTTTTTATTTATTTATTTGTTTGTTTGTTTTGGGGCGGGAGGAGGGATAGTCCTGGAGGGTTTCTGGGAGGAAGTGGCATTTCAGCTTGGACTCAATGGGGAGAAGCTGTTGCCCTGCCAAGACCGTGGAGGAGTGTCTCAGTTGGTGGTAACTGAGGGTAAGGGCAAGGAGTCAGGAACACGGGTAACACTCCTGGAAAGTATAGTAAGTCATTTTGGCTAGATCACAGCTTTCATTTTAAGCGCAAATGGGTGCTTTGGACGGGTTTTCATTAGGGGAGTGATGTGATCTGTTTAGTGTATTTTGGAAAATCACCCAGGTTGTTGCATGGTGCCTTCTGGAATTTTCCCTTGGATGCCTGTCCTTCCAGCTCTTTCCCCAGCTCATTGTAATGGTAATGGTAGTAATTGTATTAATGATAATAATTATAATTAGGGTTATGGAAGGCAAAGAATGTTGTCTGTCTTGTTCACTGCAGGATTGTTAGCTTAGGGACCTGGCATATAGGTGATAATCAGTAAATATTTACAGAATGAATGTTATCTGCTCAGAAGTTTTAAATCTGCCCTGGCTGGTGTGGCTCAGTGGATTGGCTATGGCCTGTGAACCCAATGGTCTCTGGTTCGATTCCTCAGTCAGGGCATAAAACCAGGTTACAAGCCAGGTCTCCAGCCAGGTCCGTAGTTGGAGGCAGGTGAAAGGCAGCCATACATTGATGCTTCTCTCCCTTTCTTCCTCCCTTCCTGACCTTCTCTCTGAAAATAATAATAAATAAAATCTTAAAAAATGTTTTGATCCTAGCTTCTCCAGATTTTTTTGACACTTCCAGCTCAA
The DNA here is from genome assembly GCA_004026585.1 of Noctilio leporinus. Lineage (NCBI taxonomy): Eukaryota > Metazoa > Chordata > Mammalia > Chiroptera > Noctilionidae > Noctilio > Noctilio leporinus. The sequence goes on along the minus strand of PVIW01012955.1, from coordinate 10,145 downwards.
GTGGATTTCCCACCTTTCCTGAGCTCTTGGAACTCTTCTTTACCACCAATTTTAATACTGATCTACAATCCTTTTTTGACAATTCTTATATCCAAAATACTGTGCAAACAAATTTTCCTTAAGTTTGCATAGTCTTTTGGCCAAAATATCTGATTTGGGCCAACTTAAAATCTTTTCTTTTTCCCTCTTAGTATATGTCAGTGGTACTCAGCTGGGATGATTATGCCACCCAGAAGACCTTGGGCAATGTCTGGGGACTTCTGTAGTTATGACTGGGGATGCTGCTGGCATAGAGTGGGTGAGGGGCCAGGGATACTGCTCAGAACCCTAAAGTGCCAAGGACAGCCCCACTCCAGAGAATGACCCAATCCCCTGTGCTGATAGTTCTATTCCAAAACCCTACCCCAAAGATGCCAAACACAGGCCTGAGCCAGCAGCACACTGCAAAGATTCTTAGTGTTCATAAGAAGGGGAGTCCAGGACTATGTTGGTCCTGCTCAACTTCTGGCTAGCCAGAAGGGTCAAATGAGGCACAGCTAGGTGTTTCCTGGAGCAGCTCCCTCTTGTTCATTACACATTTCACACCCACTCTGTTCTCTTAACTCAACAATTTGAAACAGGTAGCCATTCCAGACCTACAGGTGCTATAGGAATGCCATGCCATGGCATGGCATCTCTGAGAAAGGAATATGGAAAGGCAGGCTGGCATGGAGGGGGCTCAGGGCAGAGAGGACAATCTGTAGGAAGGCCCAGGAGATGGAAGATGGCCATTGTGGCTGGGCACAGAGCAGTTGGCAAAACCAGCTGACCAAACCTGCCCTGCAGGATCTAGGAGAATAGCCAGTGTAATTAGCAGTCAGCAAACTGCTTTGTAAGGAGCAGTTTAGACTTGGCCACCACACACCACCTCCCACATGAAGTCATCGTTAACTTGTGGGCTACATAAAAACAGGCAGGTATAGAGGCTGGTGAAAGTTTTGACTTGAATCTTGAGGTGGAACCCTGGGAAGGGGACAAGAAGACCTGACAACCAGATGAGCAGATTGACAAAGATGGGGTGAGTACAATACAGTAGTTCAGAGTATGGGAACAGAATCAGGCTGCGGGTGTGAACCCCACCTCCACCATTTGTTGACTGTGGGATCATTGTGGCAAGAGACTTGAACTCTCCAAGCTCAGGATTCCCACCTGTGAAATAGGCAAATGGATGCAGAGTACAGAACTGAGAATTCAGAGAGGGTTAGAGGGCAAAACATCTTACACTCTGCACCTCACATGGAAGTTATCAAGTGACTGCTATTATTACAGACCACAGTCTCTTATCTAAAAAATCTCTGGGCTAGGAATATTTAAATAATCAGAAATTTCCCCCTATCTTAGAAAGGTATTATAATACAAATGTCATGTATTACATCCAGGGAGTTTGGAAGTTACATCCTGTAATCAAATTATTTTTCTGAGTGAAAGGCATCTGTACACTAAATATCCACCTCCCCACTGTTGACATTTAGGGTTGAGTTGCTCTCTGTGAGGGGCCATCCTAGGCATCATGTGGTATTGAGTGACATCCACCCACTAGAGGCAGTAGCATTACTTCTCAGTCCTGATGACCACAGATGTTCCCAGACATCATCCTTTGTCCCCTGGGGAGCAGAATCACCTGCTCCAGAGGGCTGATCAACCTGTGCATCCCCACAAAGCCCTTGAACCTTGCTCATCTAAAGAGGGATACAGTGCTCCTTTCCTGTCCCTCCTCCCCCCTCCCCCCATCATTTACTCTGACCCCAATTCTGGACATGAATCAGACGCTCAGTGTGTGCTTTTGTCCTCTGTGTAGCCTGTGCAGGAGATGCCCTGGATACGGCAGCCCCCTGCTCCGTGGTGAACTACCTGAGATGGGACCTGAGTGCCCAACAAATAGGGGAGCTCACAGTGGAGCTCATGGAGCAGACCAAGCGCGTGTATGACCAGGTGGGCTCCCAGAAGTTTGAGGATGTGTCCTTTGAGAATACGCTCAAGGCGCTGGCTGACGTGGAAGTGTCCTACACAGGTAAGTCCAGGTCAGGATCTGGGCATGGAGGTCTTGAACCCTTACCCTGAGGTGGTGCTACTCATCCCCTGGGGTCATGGTGGGTAAAGACGCTAATGAGGGTAAAGGCATTGAGTAGGTGTGGCCCGTTCCTCTGTGTGCCCTGCTCTACCTGGCCACCACGATAGGTTTCTGAGAGCCAGCTCAGGTGCCTGCCTTGAAACTGAATCCTTCTCACCCCTTTTCTAATCCCAGATGATATTTGTTTTCTCTCTGAGAACTGAACCTGGTCCCCTTGCTTTTCTTCTCCCTGAGGCCTCCCCTTGTGCTTTGGGTAACTTGATGCTGTCCTCTTGCCACCTCCTTCCTCCTCCTTAGGGTTTGTCTGTTTCCTTTGGGAAGAGTGAGTTGCTTAATTAAACAGATACAGCATCTGCTTCCTGCAGCCCCCTCTGTATAGAATGATGAGGTGGGGACAAAAGATGAAGGGAAGTCTCAAAGTGGAGGCATCCAGAGCCAAGAAACTCCCTGACTCCAAATCTCTACTAAAAGTAATTTTCTTGGAGAAATCCAAGATGGAAGCGTAGACAGACATGCTACATCTCCCTCCACAACCAGAAACGGGTGCATCTACTTTAAAACCAAAGACATCCAGAAGTTCCAGAACATTGAACTGCACGGAAGTCTTAACAAACAAAAGATATAAAGGAGAAATACTCATCCAGGCAGGTAGGAGAGGTGGAGCCAGGACACAGAGGAAGCGGTTGGGCCTGTGATTGCCGGCGTGGGCGTGGGTTGGTGGTGCAGTGGCAGTGCGAGTTGGAGAATGCCAGTGGTCAGTGGGCGAAAAGTAAATCACAGCGGGGACACCTATTGAATGCTCCACGCACCAGACCAGATTGTACGGCTCAAGGTTCCCGTGCCCAGGAGAAGAGAAAGCCACGTTGTTTCTTCTGACTACGAAAACCAATGTGGGTTGGGATGGAGGAACTGTCCGTCTCACAGAAGAGTTTGTTTAGAGGCCCCCACAGTCCTGAAACGTCCACAGACCCACCCACTCTGGGAGCCATGGCCAGGGCAATAGCTAGAGAGGTGCCAGTCCCATGTGAGAAGGAAAAGAAGCGCCTGGAAAAGGGGTGAGTGCTGAGCAAGCAGCTTTGTTCCCTCTCAGACCCTTCCCCTCATACAGTGCCAAAATGTGGTAAAAACCAGTCGCCTTTGCACTGACAAATACCTAAGGCTTCGCCCCTTGCAACATAACAGATGCAACAGCTCTATCTAAAACTCAGAGGCAAACACAGGAGCCTATCAAGATGTGGAGACTGAGACATATAACTCAAAAAAGGGGACAAATCGAGGTCTTAGTGGCCAAACTAATAGACAAAGAAATAACCATTCTGAGAGATGAATAGATAGCTAGCCTGACAGACGTACAGTTTAAAATGCTGGTAAAACAAACAAACAAAAAACGCTGGTGATAAAGATGCTCACAGACTTGACAGATATGCTTGAGTATGGTAAACATAAGGGAAATAGTGAAGTCTAGGCCAAGTGAAAATAAGGGAAATACACACAAAACCAATGGAAGGAAAGAATGGAAAGAACATAGGGTTCAAACTAATGACTTGGAACATAAGGAAGAACTCAACAGTCAACCAGCATGGAAAGTGGAAACAAGAATTAAAAAAAAAAAAAAAACAAGGAGAGGCTTAGGAATCTCTGGGAAGACATTAAGCCTGCCAATATCCAAATCATAGGGATGCCAGAAGGAGAAGAGGAAGGGCAAGAAATTGAAAACTTGTATGTAAAAATAATAAGAACTTCACAAGTTTGGCGAAGGAAATAGACATACAAGTCCAGGAAGCACACAGGGTCCCAAACAAGCTAGATCCAAATCAGACCACATCAGGACACATAATTAAAATGCCAAAGGTTAAAGATAAAGAGAGAATCTTAAAAGCAGCAAGAAAAGAAAATAGTTACCTACAAGGGAGTTCCTATAAATAATCGGTTGATTTCTCAAAAGAAACTTGGCAGGCAAGAAGGGTCTGGCAAAAAATACTCAGTGATGGAAAGCAAGGACCTACAACCAAGATTGCTCTATCCAGCAAAGCTATCATTCAGAATGGAAGGGCAGGTAAATTGCTTCCCAGACAAGGTAAAGCTAAAGGAGTTCATCATCACCAAGCCATTATTATATGAAACGTTAAAGGGACTTATTTAAGTAAAAGATCAAAATTATGAACATTAAAATGACAACAGACTCAACTATCAACAACAGAACCTAGAAAATAAAAAGGAAAACAAAAACAAACCAAGCAAACAACTAGAATAGGATCAGGAGCATAGGTATGGGGATCATTGGGAGGGTTATCAATTGGTAGAGGGAAGAGGTTGAAACAGGGAAATGGTGTAGTGATTAGGAAACATGGTTGGGTACAAGGTAGACGGGGAAGTTAATAATAGAGGAAAGGGTGAAATCAGAGAACTTACATGCACAACCCATGGTCATGAACTAGGGGAAGGGTGAGACTATAGGGGGTTTGGGGGAGGGGAGCAAAGGGAAAAGAATGTGGAACAACTGTAACAGCATGATCAATAAAATATAAAAATAATTTTTAAAAAAACTCAGGAATCCCTGCTGCAGAATTCTCACTTGTTCCTGAGGCCTCAGCATGTTAGCTTTCCTGGTGTTGAAGAGTGGGCTGTGAGGTGAGGACCTGCAGACCAGGCTCTGTGTCCTGCCTCTGCCTCCCCTTCCTTACTTTGGACAGATGGGCCTCAGTTTCCCCGTCTTGTTTCTCACAGGAGGCCCTCGAAGGTTGAGGAACGCTAATTCCCACTTATCAGTTGTCATCCCACCCTCACCCTCGCTCAGTAGCCCCAGTAATTTTAAGGAAAACTAAAATTGACTCATGGTGCTCCTTTAGGCTGGGTCTTCAGGGCCTTTTCACTGCTCTCGGGGTGGAGGGCAGAGTCCTGGAAGTGGCCTTCAGTGCCCGGCACTGTTAGCCCTCCTCACCCTTCTGGGCTGTCTGCCTGGTCACATGACCTTGCACTTGCTCTCTCTCTCTCCTTTCCCTCTCTTTTGCTGTATGTCAGACTGCTCTGTGATTACAGGAGCCCCTTCCCTGGCCCCTCTTCCTGCACTAGCTGCCTAGATTAATCCCTTAACTCTGCACTGTTTTGATTACACACTAAGTGCATGTCAGTCTGCAAATCCCAAACGCAGAGGCTGGTTCTAGCCTTTGCACTGTTCTCTCTTGGGCAGCCAGCATCAGGTCTACCTAGACTCCCACCGTTTAACACAAGTCAACTGAGCAGGTTAGTCCGTGTGTCGCCTTCAGAAGTCATCATGTTGCGGTTAGATGCACCCAGGCCCGGAACATTTCAAAGGCCTAGGATCATGGAAATGACCAAGCTGTGATTTGAAATCAGGCTTTCCCACACAAAGTGTTTGCTTTTCTTTAATTGCTCTTTTGGAATGTAATTTACATACTATGTAATTCACCCATTTACACATACATTCCAATGGTTTTTGTGGTTTTTTTTTTTTTAAAGATTATATTTATTATCTTTTAGAGAGAGGGGAAGGGAGAGAGAGGCAGAGAAGGAAGGAGACACCAATGTATGGTTGCCTTTCACCTGCCTCCAGCTATGCAGAGCTGGCTGGAGACCTGGCTTGCAACCTGGTTATGTGCCCTGGCCAGGAATTGAACCAGCGACCTCTGGGTTCATAGGCCGGTGCCTTATCCATTGTGCCACCAGCCAGGGCCCCAATGGTTTTTAGTATATTCACACGTTGTTCAACTTTCACCATTATCTAATTTTAGAATTCTTTTCCAAAAGAAGCGCCTTCCTCCTCTCCTAATAACCACAAATCTACTCTCTGTCTCCAGATTTACCTGTTCTGGACATTTCATGTAAATGGAATCACACCGTGTGTCTTTTTGTGTATGGCTTCTCTCACTGAGCATCATGTTCTCAAGGGCCATCCATGTTGTCCTGAGTATCAGTGCTTCATTCCTTTGCTTGACTCAGCAATAGTCCCCTATGTGGATGAACCATGTTTATATAAACAGTCATTGGTCAGTGGGCATTTGGGTTACTCCACTATGTGGTTAAGACAAATTCTGCTGCTGTGAACAGGGTGCACAGGTTTCTGCGTGGATGTGTGTTTTCATCTCTTGTGGGTGGACACCCAGGGGTGGTCACATGGCTCTGTGTTAAAACTTACTTTCTTGTAGCACCTACTCTCGCTCTATTTAAAAAAATAAATATTTACTTATTTAGAGAGAGGGGAAGGGCATGTGCCCTGACTGGGAATTGAACCAGCAACCTTCTGGTTTGCAGGCTGGCACTCTATCCACTGAGCCACGCCAGCCAGGGCCTCTTTTTCTATTTAACAAACTATGAACGTGGCATGTAAATTATAAAATTGTGAACTTAAAATAGAGCCATCAGCAGCCATGGCTTTTTTTTTGTTTGTTTGTTTTTTTAAGATTTTACGTACTACTTTTAGAGAGAGGGGAAGGAAGAGAGGCAGAGAGGGAAAAAGACATCAATGTATGGTTGCCTTTCACCTTTCACCTGCCTCCAGCCAAGAACCTGGCTGGAGGCCTGGCTTGCAACCTGGTTATATGCCCTGGCTGGGGAATCGAACCAGTGATGTTTGGGTTTGCAGGCTGGTACCCAGCCATGGCTTTTTTTCCCCTATAGTGGAGTCTTTTCAGTCTCTACTGGTCTTGTCATACTTGTCTGTTACAGTCTTCCTGGCCTTGGAGTATTGTGAGCTAAATCTGTTTCTGTTTGGACTGTAAGGCCCCTGAGGACCTGAGGGACAGAGCTCATTTCTCTATCCTGGTGCCCAGCCCAAGGCCTGATGTGAAGAATGTTTACTGAGTAAATCAACAAACAGGGATGAGTTCTGTGCTTGGGACCGAAGGTCAGCACTTGGCCCTTTCCAGCGGGGCCCATTTTCACAGTTGTCCCATTGTCTTCCTATTTTAGTTCAGCGGAATATCCTTGACTTCCCCCAGCACGTTTCTCCATCTAAGGACATTCGGGCGGCCAGCACAGAGGCAGACAAGAAGCTGTCTGAGTTTGATGTGGAAATGAGCATGAGGCAGGACGTGTACCAGAGGATTGTCTGGCTGCAGGTGAGGACATTTTGAGGACATGGACTTGGGAAGTAAAAGGCTGGGGGCAGGGTCTCTTCTCCAGAGGAACCAGTGAGCTGACACCTTTTCCTACTGGACCATTTTGCTTCCCATACTTTATTTATTTTTAAAGATTTTATTCATTATTTTTAAAGAGAAGGGGAAAGAAGGGAGGAAGAAAGGGAGAGAAACATTAATTTATGGCTGCCTTTCACCTGCCTCCAGCCACGGACCTGGCTGGAGACCTGGCTTGCAAGCTTATTAGGTGCCCCGGCTGGAAATCTAACCAGTTACCTTGGGATTCACAGGCCAGTGCCTATTCACTGAGCCACCAGCCAGGGTTGCTCCCTAGACTTTAAAAAACAGAAAGCTGAAAACAGTTCTGGGGTTTTCTGCACAGCAGTTTGAATGAACTTAACGCCGATGAACAGTGCACTTGAAAGTGGTTAAATTTCATGTAAATTTTACCACAATTAAAAAAAAATCATTTTAAAAGTGACAAAAACATCCTTTGGCTGGGTGGCTCAGTTGATTGGAGTAGCATCCTGTAGACTGAAAGGTCGCAGGTTTGATTCCCAATCATGGCACATACCCAGGTTGCAAGTTTGATCCCTGGTTGGCGTGCAACTGGGAGAAGGCAACTGATCGGTGTTTTTCTCTCACATTGATGCGTCTCTCTCTTTAAAAAAAAAAAAAAAAAAGGTCTAGTGAGGATAAAAAAAGAAAAAATGACAAAGACAGATGGAGAGGAATGAAAAAAGCCAGTGTGCCAAGCCTAGGACTTTTTGGCTTCTCCCATATCCACCATGTCGCTGCACTTTCCTGACCTTGTTGGGTGTTACTCAGAGCTGACGTCCCATCTCCCTCGTGAAATGAACAGGGTCGAGTGACAGCACAAGAGTGAGTCCCATGTCCAGTTGATGCTCCTCTCAGCGGGAGGGGGAACCTTTGCTGCTGAAGACGGAGGTGTTGCAGGCGACTACAGCTGCTCCACGTGCTGCTTATTCATTCCCTTCACATGTGTCAGCACATCAGCCCCAGGGTCAGGAAAGTGTTCCTATGTGCGTTAGTGCGCATGCTGGCCCAGGCTTGGGGAGGAGCAAGCGGTATTGTTTGTTGACATTGACATTTTTATTGAGACAGTTATAGGGTCACATGCAGTTTTGAGAGATGATTCAAAAGATCCCACCTACTCTTTGTCTAATTTTCCCCAATTTGACGTTTTGTCAGCCTCACAAGCAGGGAATTGCCTACTCACCTTATTCCTGTGGCAGCGCTCACTGGCCGCATGCCCTCTGGCAGTCTGTGCCACACCAGTAAATAAGCACCTGGGTGCAGGTTCTGTGTGAACTTACAGCTTCATTCTCTGGGGTTAATACCCAGGAGGTGCGGATGCTGAGTCATAGGGTCCTCGTATATTTGTCTTTTCAGGAAACCATCAAACTGCTTTCCAGAGTGGCTACACTGTTTTGCCTTCCCTCAACAGCACCTGAGTGAGCCAGTCTCTCTTTTGCCTCCCCACCTTTTCGTACTGTCACTATTATTGTTCACTGTGAACAGAACTTTGATTTTCTTATTCTAGGAAAAAGTTCAAAAGGACTCCCTGAGGCCAGAAGCAGCACGGTACCTGGAGCGACTGATCAAGCTAGGCCAAAGGAATGGGCTCCACCTGCCAAAGGAAACTCAAGAGGTGAGTGCCGGGCTTTGGGGATGGGGTAGAGGGCTTGTGCCGGATGCCACCTTTCTGCTGCCTGAATTCTATCGTAGGAGTATTGTCTGGAGCAGCTCTCTCTTTGCACCTATTCTGCTCTTAGTTCTCCAGGATTTTGTGGGGTATCCCCAGGGTCATGGGGCTCCAGGGTAAAGGACAGAGCCTGGGCCTCATTGGGCATGTCCCTGCATTCAGTTGTCCCCATGACTTTGGTGTGATGGTATTATGGAAAAACTTCAATCCTCCTGTGTCCCCCTCACCCTTAGTACAGTGCAACAGCATGGTTTCCCTTCTGAAAGCAAACATGTAGGATCCCACATAAAGGAACTTAATTTTTTTCTATTTATTTGTATTTTTTAGAGAGAGAGAAGGGAGGGAGAGAGAGAGGGAGAGAGGGAGAGACACATCAATGTGCATGGGAAACATCAATTAGCTGCTTTTCCCATGCCCCTAAATGTGGATCTGGCCTGTAATTCAGGCATATGCCTGACTGGGAATCGAACCAGCAACCTTTCAGTTCACAGGCTGGCACTCAATCCATTGAGCCTTACCAGCTAGAGCACATGAAGGAACTTTCTGACACTGGCTGGCTGTCTTACACTTTAACTCCAGCGTTCTGACACTGTCCACCTAAAAATGGCATCAGGTTGCCCAGATTCAGGGCTAACTGCTCCTACTTCAGACTCTGGTTTCAAGTCCAAGTTTGTTACATGTTATAAATTGGAGGTTTCCATGAGCCCCTCTGTAGATTTGATTTTTTAAAAAGATTTTATTTATTATTTTTAGAGAGAAGGGTAGGGAGAGGGGCAGAGAGAAAGAGAGAGAGGCATCAATGTATGGTTGCCTTTCACCTGCCTCCAGCTACAGACCTGGCTGGAGACCTGGCTTGTAACCTGGTTATGTGTGACCTGGCTGGGGAATCGAACCAGTGACCTTTGGGTTCACAGGCTGACGCCTTATCCACTGAGCCACCAGCCTGGCTGATTAATTTCTTAAAGTGGCTTACAGAAGTCAGAGTAATGCATTATTCACTAGATCACTGGTTTAGTGTATTGGGTTGTTCAAAGTGTCCATTTAGTTTTTTCTGTATGATGGCTTTAGTAGTGCTTAGTTGTCTTTACTTTCATTTGAAACCCTTTTGTTAGATTGTATTGTGACAGCTGTCATATCAGCATGCATTTAAAAAAATATCATAACTGGTAAATTTTTGTGTAGCTATTTTAATATTGACAATGAAAGAAAATAA
>PVIW01012954.1:0-29632 GCA_004026585.1 Noctilio leporinus | reverse complement strand
TTCTGTTTTGCTTGTTGTTAGTTTTGCTCATTATTGTCCCATAATGGGTGAGATCATATGATATTTGTCCTAGATTTTTAAATTACCATTTGCATAAAATATCTTTTTCTCCTCTTTACTTTTGGTCTGTATCTTTTAATCTGAGATATGTCTCTTGGAGGCAGCATATATATGGATCTTGTTTTCTTACCTATTTACCCTATGTTTTTTGGTGGGGGCATTTAAACCAGTTACATTTAAGGTGATAATTGAGAGATATTTTATTGTTAGATTATTTTTCTTTATTTTTTCTTTCTCTTTTCTTTATTCTTAAAGCAAGTACTTTAACATTTGTTATAGTACTGGTTTGGTGTTAACAAACTCTAGCTTTTTATTGTATGAAATCTCCTTTGATTTTAAGTGATAGCCTTGTTTGGTGAAGTTGCCGTGGTTGTTGGTCCTTGTTTTCCATCACCTTGAATATTTCACACCACTCTCTCTGGTCTGAATAGTATCTGTTGATAAATCTGATAACAGTCTAATCGGTACTTCTTTGTAGGAAACTACCTGATTTTCTCTTGCAGCTTTTAAGATTCTCTCCTTGTCTTTAAGCTTTGTCATTTTAATTATGATGTGTCTTGGTGTAGACCTCTTTGTATTAAACTTGTTTGAAACTTACTGAGCTTCATGGACTTCTGTGTCTTGTTCCTTTATCAGACTAGAGATATTTTAGGCAATTAATTCATCAACTATATTCTTGATTCCTTACTCACTCTCTTCTCTTTCTGGTAGTTTCATCATGTGAATGTTGTTACACTTCATGTTGTCCAAAATGTTTCTTCAGCTTTACTCATTGTTTTATAATTATTTTATTTTATTTTTGTTTGTTTTTGCTACTCTACCTGGGTGTTTTTATCTACCCTGTCTTCCAAATCACTTATTCAATCCTTTGCTTCATCTAACCTACTCTTTCCTCCTTCTAGTGTATTAACTTATTTCAGTTATTGCACTCTTTATTTCCAACTGGTGCTTTTTTATTTTTTTTTATGGTTTCCATGTCTTTTTTCATGCTGTTGATTGTCCTACTAATCATTACTCTAAAATCTCTGATAAATTGCTTGCTCCATTTAATCTAGTTTTTCTTATGGAAAATTCTCTTATTCTTGCATTTGGAGTCTGTTTCTTCATCTTCCCATTTTAGCTTCTTCTTTGTATTTGTTCCTATGTATTATGTAAATCTGCAAAGACTCCGGTGTTGGCCTTTGACAGACAATGCTTGTGACTGGCCCTTATCAACTTGCTTGGAGTTATCAGTGACCTACAGCATGTGACTCCCTCTGCTAGGCCTATTTGTGTACCAGAAGAAAACTAGGCCAGCGTTTTTGCAGCACAGGGTCCCAAGGAGGGTCAACTGAAGTCTTATAGAGCTCCCAGAAATCAGCCATCATTTAAAAATTAATCAGTGATATAGCCTCAAGCTGTAATCAGTAGCCTGACTTAAACTCCAATGGAGTGGGTTGTAGTAATTCTGGCATGTGGCATCTGTTGCTTCACTTCAGGCTGATGCTATTCAAACAGGAGTGCTCTGCCTGAGAAAGATAGCTTCTGCAATGTGGGGAATGACTGAGTACCAGGATCCTGGTAGCGCTCCCCCAGAACCACCAACCCCAGACTCTCCTCAAGCATCTCTAGTCCACTCTGTCCTCCCTTTTCTGGAATCCAGAGTAAGTGGCTGCAAACAAAATTTTGTGCATGGCCCTTTAGGGGTTTCTGAGAGTCTCCTGCCATCTCTCCCTGGTGGACAGAAACCCTGCTACTTTCTACACTTGCTGTTATCTGGGTTCTTTTCTGACCCTGGTGCTCTAGACTAGGGGGTCAAGCTTATGGTTTAGACCCCACACTTCTCAGGGGCAATCCCTGGTTGCTGAAATATCCCTCTGAACTCCAGCTATTGCACATATGAGCCTAGTCAGCCCTCTTTCTTGTTTTTCCTCTGCTCTCCTTACCAGTCTTATTATGGTGAAAGTGGTTTCTTATGTCAGTTCATGGCTATAAGGTTTCTCCCCTGCTAGTGTTCATTGGTTATTCAAAATAATTTCTCTACAATTGTTGTAATTCCAGATTAGTATTGGCTAAATTAGTGTAGCTTCCATTTCCTCCTCTGCCATTTTGTACCTATGATCACTAGCTCATTTATTTCCCATTACTTTTCTAGGTGCCAAAGCAGCCCAGCCTTGGTGCTTCCTTTATTCACTATCCCCAGTCTTAATAAACATATTCTCAATGTCACCTGGACTGGTGTTGTGAAAACTTTCCTACACAAAGTAAAATACCCACACACTACAGGCTGGCTTGAGGCCAGACCCACTCTAGGATTGTGTGATGTTCACTCTCCTATCTTCCTCAAAATCTCTAGACTGATTACTTTAATTTTCTTTTTTTAAAGTATCTTAAAATACTTACATAATTAGAATTTAATACAAACCCTGCCTTAAAACTAAACCCACATATTTACATATTAAATTTTACATAGCTTATAACATAAAAGTATTTTATGTTCTGAAAATCAAAAATCTAATGTCTGGCAAATATATACATTCAATATCTATATCTATATCTATATATATGCAATAATGCATAAAATAAATAGGCACCAAAATATACATGTAAAATTACAATTGGTATAGTCTTTAAATATACTGTATTTTTTGCTCTATAAGACACACTTTCTTTTCCCTGAAAGTGGGGGGTGAGGAATATCTGTGTGTCTTATGAAGCAAATATTGTGTCACAGACCCTTTTGTGTGTTACCTGACCTGTCAGTGGTGGCTTCAGCTGTTAGAAGAGGAAGCAGTAGGACCATGCAAAACCCCTGGGGTGGGGATGCTTAAATGTCCCATTTTACTGCTGAATCTCAGGGCATCTGGTCAGTTGCCATCCACCTCTGCCCATCACCTGGGACTTGGGAGAGTGTAGAGAGCCACCTGACACTCCCACCTACAGCCTCTGACCTGTCAAATCAGCTGAGGGTAATAACAAGCATGAGGCTTATTAGTGGTTAACCAGTTTAGAGCACACATTAGCGTAACTACAAAAAAGAGCTTTAAAGAAGTGAAGACTCATCTAGCTGTAATTCCTGGGGATCTTATCAGCCAGTTGCAACCTCTCAGTGTTTCCATCAACAAACCATTTAAAGTCTTTATGTAAGAAGAGTGGAACAAATGGATGGCTGCTGTTAATCATGACCTGACACCTACCAGATGAATGAAGAGGCCCACTGTCACTCAAGTTTGTGAATGGGTGAAAACATCATGGTGCTCAGTGAAGGAAGAAACCATTGTACAGGCATTCAAAAAAAAATGTGGCATTAGCAATGTCTTAGATGGAACTGAAGAGAGTTTCATATATGAAGATAGTGAAGAAAGTGATATCAGTGATTGTGAACAACTGGGCTTCATAAACTCTGACACTAGCAATGAGTTTTTGGGATTCCCAGAAAACTAGAAGAGCACTGAACCCTTAAAGCCTCTCCTCATTTGTTAATGGCAGGGATGATGGTTCTTAATACTGCTGTTGACTGCTATTCACTTTACATGGTTGAAATATTATTCTATTTTATTAAATATTTTAGTACACCATTTGGTCCAGAATATTTTTTTTCTTGTTCTCCACTAAATCTGGGTGCATCTTATGGTCATGTGCATCTTACAGTGCAAAAAAAATAAGATAATATGTAATATATTTAAATTTTTTTCAGATAATTTAGTTTACCACATTAAAATAATCAACTTATAAAAATTTTATAGTTTATAAATGTATAAACTATATATAAAACATTTAAAAAGAAGTATCCTTTTAGTTTATTAACAGTCAAGCAAGCTTATGCTTAACCATCTCTCAATGCTTAACAAATGTTAATAAAAAGTTTTTTTCTATTTATAAAATGCAAATAATAACAACTCAACTCAAACTATATCAAGGGAAAGAAGATGATTATTATTTATGTATTTAAAGTTTTAGTTTTAAGTACTGCTGAGTCCAGAGATCCTAAAGAATAGTTGTGTGTCAGTGTGTGTGGGGGTGGTATGTGTTGTGTGTATCCCTTCTATTTTATTATCTCTGACTCTGTTTCCTCACTATTGGCCCCCTTCTCTCTACTTATACCTACACTTTAATTCTATGGTCAATAACAATTTCAGTGGGTAAAGAATTCCTACTATATTTATAAGTTCCAATTTCATTGAATTTACTTATTTCCTCTAGCCACTCCAGGGAAACCAGTATATTTAAAGGATTGTGTGTTATGATTGGCCTGGCCTAAGTCATATGGTCACCATGGACAATAGATGTGTAGGTTGTTATATAAATGAATAAATCCTGGTGGCACAAGCATAAATTATCATGTGCTGCTTTCTATTTGTGTCATTTGGTTTAGTAATATTTGATTTTCAAAATAAAGCATACACTATTTAAAGATTCAAATAATAATAACTTTCAAATTAGAGAATAATCTCAAAAAGGCCTAAAATAAAAATAGAATATTCAAGCCCTGGCTGGTGGCACAGTAGGTAAGGTGCCAGCCTACAAACCTAAAGGTTGCTGGTTTGATTCCCAGACAGGGCACACATAACCAGGTTGCAAGTTCTGTAGCTGGAGGCAGGTGAAAGGCAACTATACATTGATGTCTCTCTGCCTCTCTCCCTTCCCCTCTTTCTAAAAAATAATAAATAAAAATCTTTAAAAAAATATTCTGGTTATAGCTTTAGTTTCTAGTCTTATTTTGTTTTACTAATTTCCCCAAATATACAATAGGTACAATCAAAATGCTGTATTCATTGTCCACTGAAACATACCTTACACTTTCCTAGGCTTCATTCCACTAACTACTCTTCCCACTTTGAATGCTTTCAGAGTCTTACATATTTTGCCCATGACAAATCCTATACATTCTTCAAAATGAATATATAAAGTTTTACCTGATCATCCAGGCTTAATGTTGTCTTTGCCTGTCTTTCCTCTGAAATTTCTCATGCATCAAAGCTATTATTTTGGTGCATAGTGATGTTATTCTTTTTTGTGTGTCAATATAGTTTGTCCTACATATTTTATTTCAACTATTTTAGAACAGATATCTTGCCTTATACCTGGAGTGTGAGTAGTTGGTATAAAAGAACACATTTTGAAGTCAAATAACACTAGGTTTAAATTCAAGAACAGCTCCTCATTCTGCATAAGACATTCTTGGTTATGTTATATAATCTCTTGGTACTAAGTATTTATGTTTGTCACATGGAAATAATGATATTTACCTTTAATATGTAAAATATCTTAGGTCATATTAAAGAGACATTGTTACACAAAAAACTATTTTTTTAAATCATTTTGACACCATCACTAGGTTTCACAGCTAGCGAGAATTGAATACATATTTCTGATTCATTGAATAGTACAGATTAAGATTATACTTTATAGATTTGACTTTATCATTTATTTCATTTGACACTGTTAAATAGAAAATAAAACCAGAGGGAAAGAAACAGATTATACTCTGGTTGACTTTGCCTGATGAACAGAAAGTTAGAGTTAGGGGTTTTTGGCAGGATTATGGTTATGTTATTAGTTTATTTTCCTTTATTTTGAAAAATGCATGGTCATAATGGTTTTATATTTGTTAATAGATAGTTGCTGGGAATATCAATAAAATCACTTTCTGAGGGAACCATCTGTATGGGAAAACATAATTGCCAATGATACCTGAGACAAGGGTCTGATCTCCAAAATATATAAAGAACTAATGCAACTTAACACGAGGGAGACAGAGAGCCCAATTAAAAAATGGGCAAAGGACCCGAACAGACAACTCACTGAGGAAGATATACAAGGGCCCAGAGGCATATTCCTTAAAAAACTAAAAATGGAACTGCCTTTTGATCCAGCAATTCCACTACTTGGACTATACCCAAAGAATCTTGAAACACCAATTCATAAGAACCTATGTACACCTATGTTCATAGCAGCACTATTTACAATAGCCAAGTGCTGGAAACAGTCTAAGTGCCCATCATTGGATGATTGGATCAAAAAACTTTGGTACCTTTACACAATGGAATTCTATATAGCAGAAAGAAAGAAGGAACTTGTACCCTTTGCAACAACATGGATGGAACTGGAGAGTATTATGCTTAGTAAAATAAGCCAGTCAGTGAAGGACAAATATCATATGATCCCACCCATTACAGGACAATAATGAACAAAACTAACAACAAGCAAAACAAAACCAAATATATGAATACAATGAATAGGCCTTCAGTGGTCAGGGGAAAAGGGGTTGGGGGGAGGGGGGAGGCAGAGGCAAGGAAGGGTAGCAGCTTAGACAAGAACCTTGTATAAAGGAACCATGGACATGGACAACAGGTGGGATTGACTTGGTGGGGGAATGGGTGGGTGGGGCGGGGGACAGAGGGGAGCAAAAAGGGGATGGATATAATACAACAACTATAAAATTTTTTAAAAATCAATTTCTAAGTCTTAGGTTATGACTCTTGGTCATCTTTACTTAAAACAGATAGGAAAAATATAATTATACTTTACCAACATAGCTATGACAGAAACTAATCCTATTAATAATGTTCACTATTTATGAAGGCACTTTACATATATAAATTATCTCAGTGAGGAGTTTAGTAATTTTATAATTTGGTTAATGATGTTAAGACTCAGAATATAGAAAATCCACATAGGAGAACTAGAGGTTTAGATCTCAAATATTTCTTATTGTAACACATGGTTCATACCAACATCATGCTACCACTTGACTATCTTGGCCAAGAAAAAAAAAATCTATAAACAATCCTACTATGGCATGACTATGACAGCCTATTGATAACAAATTTCACATTTAAAAAAATAGAGAACCTTTTGTCCTAGATTTCTTCATATTGTTCATCCTTAAGCTCTCATGCTTTTATTATTTTTTAAAATTTTATTTATTATTTCCAGAGAGAGGAAGGGAGAGAGACAAAGAGGGAGAGAGTCATCAATGTATGGCTGCCTTTCACCTGCCTTCAGCTATAGATCTGGCTGGAGACCTGGCCTGCAACCTGGTTATATGCCCTGGCTTAGAATTGAACCAGTGACCTTTGGGTTCACAGGCCAGTGCCTTACCCACTGTGCTATCAGCCAGAGCCAAGTTCTCATGCTTTAAATTTTTTTTTACCTATTTGAAAAATCTGTCTTAAATTTTATAAACACAAAATCTTTTCTTGAGAAACTGCAATGCTGTCATAAGTGTAAGTTTACAAGTTGAAGAACAAATGAAGCAGCTAAAGAAAATAGAAAAACAAATATCTAAATTTCAAACTAATTTACCATGCAATGTATACTGAGGCAGGACAGAGAGAAAATACTTTCTTGCGGCCATGTGATATATCTGTTAAAAATATCTCATTATATAGATTAACTCTATGTAATATCAACCATTTTAAACACCATTTACGCTATCAGTAAGGCATCTCTAATTTTTCTCCTGTTTGGAAGTCAAACAATGGGCAGTTATTAGTCTGAGTGCTAAAAAAAAAAAAAAAGAGAGAGAGAGAGAAAGAAAGAAAGAAAGAAAAACTGTATTTTATGTTTCATTTATATAGAACTAAATTTTGGTGAATCCTGATAATATAACTTATATTTTACATTTCTTATATTTTCAATAACTATTCATTTACCTGTGTTCTATTCTCTACAGGTTTATAAAGTATTTAATATAGAAATATTGTTTTATATAAACTGACACTCTAATTCTAAACATTGACCTATAATAGTTACTGTGTTAGCATGAATTAACAATTATATCCATTTAAGTATTTTATGTCTTCTTATTGACTATGTTCTTTTATTAAAAATCATGGAAACTGATTTTTTTTTGCATTTCTTTTTTTTTAATTGTATTTTATTGATTGTGCTATTCAATTGTCACAAATTTCCCCTTTTGTCCCCTTCTACCCAGCACCTCCCCCCACCTCAGGAAATCCCTACATCATTGTTAATGTCTATGGGTCATTCATATGAGTTCTTTATTCTCCATTTTCTATATGCTATCTTACAATACCATGGCTATACTGTCACTACCTATTTGTACTTTTTAATTCACTCACCTCTTCATTCATTTCATCACAATTCTTCCCATCTGGCAACCATCATAACTCTCTCTGTATCCATGATTCTGTCTCTGTTCTTCTTGTTCACTTTGTTTGTTTATTTTAGATTAAAATGTCAATAGATATGCATGTACTTATTGCCATATTTTTGTTCATGATTTTAATCTTTTTTTCTTAAATAAGCACTTTTAACATTTCATACAATAATCACTTGGTGATAAATTCTTTTACTTTTTTCTTATCTTGGAAGCTCTTTATCTGAACTTCAATTCTAAGTGATAACTTTGCTGTGTAAACGTAATCTTGGCTTTTTGTGACTTTTGATACTTTTTCCAATATCTTATAGCCTACAATATCTCAAAATTTCCCCAAAAGTCTTATGGGAACTCCCCTGTAAGTAACAGACATCTTTCTCTTACTGCTTTTAAGATTCTCTCTTTATTTTTAACATTTAGAATTTTAATCATGATATGTCTTGGAGTAGATTTCTTTGCATCCATCTTGTTTGGGTCTGTGTGTGCTTCCTGGACTTGAATGTCCATTTCCTTCAACAGATCAGGGGAGTTCTCTTTCATTGTTTTTTCATGTAAGTTTTTAATTTCTTGCTCTTCCACTTCTCCTTCTGGTACCCTTATCATGCAAATGTTGGAATGCTTGAAGTTGTTTCATAGGTGGCTTGCACTATCTCATTAAGTTTTTTCTTGTTCTAATTGGTTGTTTTTTTGTTTTGTTTGTTTGTTTCCTTATGTTCCAAATCATTGATTTGATTCTCAGCTTCATCCACTCTATTATTATTTCCTTGTAAATTGTTCTTTATTTCAATTAGTAAATCACTTCTGAATGGATCTTTATTTTTTAATGCTGTTGAGGTCCTCACTAAATTTCTTGAGCAACTTTATAACCATTGCTTTGATCTGTGCATCTGATAGATTGTTCATCTCCCTTTTGTTTATTTTTCTGAATTTGATCTGTCCTTTCATTTAGACCTTTTTTTTTTTTTTTTTTGTCTGTTCATTTTGGCAACCTCCTGTGCTTGTTCCCATGAATTAGGTGAGCTGTTATGACTCCCTGTCTTGGTAGTGTGGTCTAATGCAGTAGGTGTCCTGTAGAGTCCAATGGCTTAGCCTCTCCTATAACCCAAGCTGAATAGTTGAGGTATGGGCTGAGTATAAGCTTCTTTTATAGTTTAGTCTTGATTGCTATTGGCAGGCCAATGGAAGCAATTTACCCAAGACCAATCAGCTTCAGGGACTGGCTGTGACCATTGACCACTAACCTATGCCCTCTATGAGAATCAGCTGTGTAGGGGCAGGGTGATGGTGCTTCTATGTCATCTGTAGTTGTCCACTGAGTGTGAAGGCTTTGCAGTTCCCTGGGTAGGGTACACCAAGGTTAGCTCCCACCTGTGTTTTGCCCAGGGCTACCCTGCCTGAGCTATAAAGCAATCTGGGATGGCTGCTACTTAAGTTGCACTTGGAAATTCCCATTGAATTCAAGCTTTGAATCCAGGCCAGCTGCTGCTACTGTTGGGCTGGAAACCACTTAGTAAGAGGTATGGAGGCTGGGAGCTCAAAGAGGGTGGCTGTTGCTTGTTTGAGAAGATTTAGGAAGTTGTGAACTATGAGCTAAGACCAGCCATTCATATGAAAAATCCACTGTTAACAGATGTATGTTGGGTAAAATAGAGCCTCAGGGGATCTCCAGAGTGGGGAAAATAGTGTTAGACAGGATGATGGAGTTAGAGATATATCATTTGCCTGACAGCTATGTGGCTCTGTGGATGAAGGGTTCAGAAAAAGTATAATGGCTTTTGTCTGCTTTTCTGTCTAGGAGAAAGTTATGCCTCAACACTTTTCTTAATGTCAGACACCATAGTTCCCTATATGTCACCCTTGTGTTTCAAGCTGCTACCCATGCTGGAGCTCAGAGGAAGTGAGTGAGGAAGTAGATGTGTGGGTTCTTTAAGAGGAACTGCTTGGGGCTCCAGAAGTTTCTTCCACTGACTCAGTCCCTACCATTTTTTACAACCAGAAGGTATAGGGACTTATCTTATAGGGCCTAATGTGGGGGCAGGGACTCCTCCTTTCCATATGTCCCTCCCAAATTTTTACTCATCACCCATGGATGTGTGACCAGCTCATTTTGCATCTCTGCCCCTCTTATAAGCCTGGATGGATGTCTTTGTTTGTTTGTTTGTTTTTTAATTCCATAGTTGTCACACTTCTGCTCAACTTGGCTTCTGATCATTCTAAGTGATAGTTGTTCTATATCTTAGTTTTAATTTTGATGTGATTATGCAAGGAGGAAAGCTTTGTTTACCTATACCATAATCTTTTTTACTATATTTTTTGAAATGTGTAAAACATTAATTTATTTTAAATGATTGTGTTTTGAAAAGGTTCCATATAGTGACATGTATTTTATTACATACCTAAAAATTGTATAAATTAAATATCATTGGATGAAGTACTAATGGTTCCAGTTTTATAAAAATATATAACTAAGTGGTTTTATTTGGTTTATTTTAATTGAGTCACACTATTATTTTTCTTTTACAGTGAAAGTACATGAAAGGAGATCTACTGCATTTATGATATATTTCCATCACAATCAAATTTTCTAAATTATAATGAAATTTATTTATTGAGTTTCTGTA
Organism: Noctilio leporinus; assembly: GCA_004026585.1. Lineage (NCBI taxonomy): Eukaryota > Metazoa > Chordata > Mammalia > Chiroptera > Noctilionidae > Noctilio > Noctilio leporinus. The sequence goes on along the minus strand of PVIW01012954.1, from coordinate 18,847 downwards.
CAACATATAAACCATTAAGACAAAAAGACAACCTACAAAATAAGAAGATATTTTCAAATAACACTGCTAAAAGGGTTTAATATCCAAAATATATAATATTTTGTACAAGTCAACAAAAAATATAAATAGTCCAATTTAAAAAAATGAGCAAAGACCTGAATACATTTCTCCCATGAAGTCATACAAATGGCCAACAGATATGTGAAAAGATGCTCAACTTTACTATTATGGAAATGCAAATCAAAACCACAATGAGATACCACCTCAAACCAGTTAGAATGGCTATTATCAGCAAAACAAGTAATAGCAAATATTGAAAGGGTGGTGGAAAAAAAGGAACCTGCTTACACTGCTGGTAGAAATGTAAACTGTTACAGCTACAATGGAAAAGAGTATAGAGGTTCCTCAAATAATTAGTGTTAATATATTACTCACCAACCCCTCTTCTGAGTGTCTGCACAAACAGTTTGAAAATTTTTGTTTGTAAAGGTATGTGTAATTCTGTGTTAATTGCAGTACTATTCATGGTGGCCAACATGTAATTAATCAAAATGTTCTTTTATAAATGATTAGATAAGAAGATATGATATATATATATATATATATATATATATATATATGTGTGTGTGTGTGTGTGTGTGTGTGTGTGTGTGTGTGTGTGTGTATTAGAATACTACTCAGATATAAGAAAAAAATAAGGAGAGGGAACCAGGATGGAGGAGGAGTAAGTGGAGCTATGCCAATCTCCTCCCAGGACCCATCTGGAATTACAACTTAATTGGGAAAAAATGATCTGGAATAACCAAAAGAACACCAACTGGAAAGAAACCTATAACCATGGACAGAACAGAAGAGGGCATTTCATCACACCATGACTGATAGCAATTGTGGAAATGCAAGAGGGCTGGCTAGGCCCCCACCAAAGGCAGAAATTGAAGGGACAGAGCCAGGGCTCTGCCTGAGAAAGGTGGGATCTGGTCTCCCAGCTGGGTTTCCCAGCCTACAACAACACAGTGGAGAGTAAAACAGCATACAACTGAGGAGAGCAGAAAGACATAGGGTTTATTAGCCTAAAAAAGCACTGGAGATAAAGAACTACTAAGGTGATCACAAATAAAAATACATTGACACCCACTTATTCTGGGCTCCAGTGGAGGGAGGGCAGAGTGCACTGGAGACTCTTGGGGAGAGTTTGCAGCAGTGGCTTGGAGGAGAGAAATGGGAAAGCAACTGTGAGGATCCAACTGCTGACTCATCACCCACACCTCAGGCGGATTGTGCTGCGCCAAGTGGCTTCCTTATGAGTGGTCCTCATAGCCTTGCCCACAGGAATCAATTGGCCCTGCCCAGTGGTGCCTAAACAAGAAGCCTGATCACAATTCATTGATTAACATCTGAATAAGTCTTTCCTGCCCTGCGGTGTCTTAGCCTGGCAGCTGAGCACACCAGTCACTTTGCACCTGAAGAGTATTTCTCACCTGGCAGACCCTGGGCCTGGAGGATGATGATAAGCTCATTTGATTCACAGCTGGGTCAGTTGGTCCTGCCCAGTGGTGTGTGAGATTGGTGGCTGATGGTGGATTCATTGGTTTGCACTGGGTTGGTCTGTCTCACCCAGCATCACCTGGGCCTGCTGGCTGATCATCGATGTTGATTTACAACTGAATCTGTCCATCCTGCCAAGCTGCATCTGGGCCTGGTGGTTGGTCACAGATTCATTGGATTACAATAGAGTTTTTTTCTGTCCAGCCAGAGGTGCCTGAGCCTAATAGCTGATCACAGATTCATTGATTTACAACTAAATCAGTCTGTCCCACCAAGCTGCATCTGAGTCTGTTGGTTTATCACAAAATGACAAGATAGAAACTAAATCAATCTGCCTAGCCTAATGGTGCCTGTGCTTGGCAGCTAATCACAGTTCAATTGGACTACAACTGAATTAACTGGCTCTAAGCAGTGGTGACTAAGGTGGCTGCAATCACAGATTGATTGGTTTACAAAAGAGCTAATTGGTCCAGCCCAGCAGTAACTACACCTGATAGCTAAGCACAGGTAATTGGATTAAAAATAGAAAGAAACAAAAATAGTGGATCTCTGGTTGGCTCCAATACGCTGACTAGACCCACTATGGAATAATCTGACATCACCAGAGGTGAATCCAAGAATTAAAGATAGTGCACCTCTATGAGACAGAGGGTCATATCACAAAGATAGGAACTCAAAAGAGCAAATCTATAAAACAAAAGCAAACAAGAAGAGAAACCTAAATATGGGGAGAAAATGAAACAGTCCTTCATGAAAGGAAAGGAGGAATCCCAAGGAAGGTTGAAAAGTGAAATAGAGGCAAGCAGGTTATCAGATATGGAATTCAAAATAATAATGATAGAGAAGCTCAATGAGCTCAACAAGCTCAAAGAAAGCTATAAAAAACTTCATGGGAACTATAAAGAACTTCAGGGAAGCTACAAGGAACTAACTTAACTAACTATACCAGCATTAAAAAGGACATAGACTCTATCAATAAGAGCCAGGAGGAAATGAAGAATACAATTTCTGAATTGAAGAATCAAAGCAGGGTAGAGGAAGCAGAGGCTCAAATCAGCAAGCTGGAGAACGACCTAGAAAAATATTCCAAGACAGTGCAATAGAAAGGAAAAATAAACTGAAAAATAATGAAGAGGTTTTAAGAGAGCTGCAGGACAACATGAAATGCAATAAAATACATATCATAGGGATAACAAAAGGAGAAGAGAAACAAGGAAAGGAAAACCTATTTGAAAAAAGTTATAATAGAAAACTTCCCTCACTTCATGAGTGAAAATATTACTGAAGTTCAGGAGCACATAGGGTTCAATGAAGATGAACCCAAACAGACCCACTCTAAGACACATCATAATTAAAATGGCGAAAGTCAAAGAAAAAAATAGAATCCTGAAAACATCAAAAAAGAAACAGCAAATAACATATAAGGGAGCTCTGATAAGGTAATCCCAATTAAAATACCAATTAAATACTTCACAGGGATAGAAAAAATACTTCAAAAATTTATATGAAGCCAAAAACACCCACACATAGCCAAAGCAATCTTGAGAAAGAAGATCAAGGTAGGAGAAGTCACAATACTGGACATCAAATTATAGTACAAGGCTAATGTAATCAAAATAGTCTGGTACTGGCATAGGAATAGAAATATAGATCAATGAAACACAATAGACAGCCCATAAATAAACACAGGACTCTAGGGTCAATTAATATTTGACAGAGGGGGAAGGAACATAAAATAGAGTAAAAACAGTCTCTTCAACAATTGGTGTTGGGAAAACTGGACAGGGACATGCAAAAAAATAAAACTAAACTACCATACACGAGAATAAATTCAAGATGGATAAAAGACTTAAACATAAGTGGTGCTATCATAAAGGTCCTGGAGGAAAATATACAGTAAAATTTTAGATATCCTATGCAGAAATACATTTACTGACACTTCTCCATGGCCAAAGGAAATGAAAGAACATAAATAAATGGGACTATATCAAACTGAAAAGTTTCTGTTCAGCTAAGGAAAACACCAGCAAAATTAGAAGGGAACCAACTGTATGGGAAAACATATTTGCCAATGATACCTCAGACAAGGGTTTGATCTCCAAAATATATAAAAGAACTTATGCAACTGAACACTAGGGAGACAGGACAGCCCAATTAAAGATAGGCAAAAGACCTGAACAGACACCTCTCTGAGGAAGGCATACAAAGGGCCCAAAGGCATGTGAAAGAATGCTCAACATCACTAGCCATCAGAAACATGCAAATGAAAACCACAATAAGATACCACCTCACACCTATCAAAATGGCAGTCATCATAAAATCAACCAACAAGCGTTGGTGAGGATGTGGGGCAAAGGGTACCCTCGTGCACTGTTGGTGGGGATGCATGCTGGAGATGCAAGCCACTATGGAAAACAGTATGGAGTTTCATTAAAAAACTAAAAATGGAACTGTCTTTTGATCCAGTAATTCCACTATTAAGACTATACCAGAAGAACCTTGAAACACCAATTTGTAAGGACCATGTACCCCTATGTTCATAGCAGCACTATTTACAATAGCCAAGTGCTGGAAACAGCTTAAGTGCCAATCAGTGGGTGATTGGATCAAAAAACTTTAGTATATTTACACAATGGAATACTACACAGCAGAAAGAAAGAAGGAACTCCTACCCTTTGCAACAACATGGATGAAACTGGAAAATATTATGCTTAGTGAAATAAGCCAGTCAGTGAAGCACAAATACCATATGATCTCACCCATTACAGAATACTAATGAACAAAATAAACAAATAAGCAAAACAGAACCAGATACATGAATGTAATGAATAGACCTTCAGTGGGCAGAGGGGAGGGGGTGAGGGGAGGGGACTGGAGGAGGTAAAGATGGGGAGCAGGTTAGTCAAGGAACTAGCATGGAAGAACCGTGGTCATGGAAAACAAGTGGTATTGTCTTTGAGGGGGAGTAGGTGGGTGGGGAAGGAGAGAGAGGGGAGTGGAAATGGGGTGGATATAATACAACAATAAAATTAAATTAAAAAATATATTTATATATACATATATATGGTAAAGTTCATATACATAAAAATTATAACATGTAAATATATATTAATGCAACCACTTGGTCTAAGGTATTATTACTTATCACCTTTTCTTTAAGTGTCTACAAATGTATTTTTGTTCTTTATCTCCCAGTCTATATTTTCCAGTGAGCAGCCATACTAATTATCAAACATAAGCAACATGTTCTTATTGGTGTCTCACCTCACTAAAAGAAAGTCTCCTACAATGGTTACAGACTACTTATTACCATACCCCTTGTTTCCTATCTCATTTTCTACCACTTTCCCCCTTGCCAACTATAGCAGGACTCCTATTAATGTTGTTTCTATAATATTGATGAGAAAAAATATAAATTTCTACTGGAGTCACAGTGTGGAGTCTGCACATTCTGCCCATGTCTGAGAGGTTTCTCTGGATATCAAGTTCCCTCTCACATCCCCTAAACTGTTTATGTTAGGTGAATTGACATACCTAAATTGTCCCAGTCTAAGGGAGGAAATGTGGGTATGTGTGTGTAAATGTAAATGCACCTTACATGGAATGGCTTCCTGTCCAGAGTGGGTTCTTACTTTATAACTAGAAATACTAGGATAAGCTACAGTTACCCTCAACCTAAACTGGTGCAAGTAGTTTTAAAAAATAGCTGTCTTTTTATTGGTCTTTCCTAAATGCCTGTATACCTCACCTTTATTTTAATATTAAAAGTGTCTTGTATCTTTATTTAGTAGTTGGTAATGCTTTTTGTGACAAGGATTATGTCTTAGAGCTTAACTCTTATTTATATTTATTAGGTTATGGTAAAATTGGTTTTGTTATATGTTGTTTCATTTAAAGTCACAGTTTCCAATAACTGATTGACTACGTTAAGTGAGGAATTACTGCACACCCCAGCCACACTGGCCTACTTGCTATTGCTCATTTATGTCCTTGTCTAATTCTTTACATGTTATTTTTCTACCCAAGTGTACTTAATCACATAACCAGTCTCTTTCCAAAGGTCACTTCATTAAAATGTAAATATTCGCCCCTAACAATCCCCTTGGCACTCCCTTTTCCCTTACTTTCAATTTTCTGTGGAGAAGTTATAGGAACTATAACATTTATTTACATACCTACCAACATTAAAATATGCATAAATATTATAAATTTATTTTATTAACCAGTTCCCAATTACTTAAAACTGACCACTGTAGTAGGTGCTTATATAAAGTGCATTTGTGATTGAATAAATGGATTCATTAATAAGATCCTTCAATACTGAGTAATTTTTAAAACAGTGATAACCCCAAGCTATCTTTAAGAACTGAAAAATATATTTTTAAATTATTTATTACAAGTTCTTCTGTTCAAACTAAAAATCACAGCAGATAGATAATAAGCAATATAGATGCATTTAAAAATGTAAAATCAGACCTGGCTGGTGGCTTATTAAATAGTCACCAGCCTGTGAACCCAAAGGTCATTGGTTTGATTCCTAGCCAGGGTACATAATCAGGTTGCAAGGCAGGTGAAAGGCAACCATATATTGATACTTCTCTGTCTTCCTTCCTCCCTCCCTGCCCTTGTCTCCAAAAATAATAAATAAAATCTTTTAAAAAAATGTAAAATATTAGATTGGAAGATGGGGGCAGGGTAGCTGGCAGTGCTGAGTGCTTGCTCTGGTTTTGGAACAGGCATGAAATGCTGACAGGTGAGAGTCACCTGCAGTTTATGCAGGATGTTACTGGACTCCCAAAATGACTTGTTGCAAGGTCAAACAGCACTGCAAGTTGGTCCAACTCTGGTTGAGATCATAAGAGTAGGCAGAAGCCCGTGAGCAGCAGGCCTAAGGCTTCTAAACAAAGTCACCAAGGTGTCTCAGCCCAGCAGTTCTGGCTGCACTGTTTAGGAGCAGCTTTAGACTAGCTCATTGACCAGGTTTTGGAATGGCATGGAGTGTGGACAGTTGACACATCTGTGTGGACAGTTGGCACAAACTCATGAAGACTGGAGAATAGCACTCCTGCATGGGTTCCAGCATCCTGGAAGGACTGTGTGAGTTTGTAAGAAATGGTCAGAATGCAGCAACCAGATGGACTGATTGTGAAAGAATGTGTGAGTTTTGGAGAGAGGCAGAGAGAGCATCGTCCATTTCCAGAGTGCAGTTTAATGGTAGAGCAAAGGACTGGCAAGCATACATGCACATCTTCATGCCAACATAGTGGCTCTTTTGGGAAAGTAGGGCAACAGCAAGAAGAAAACATTCTGGAAGGGTGAGTAGGTTTGTATTCACACCCATTTGCCCAGGGTTCAGGTGGAGAGGGAAGCCATTCTTCTCTGGACCCCCACCCCCCACCCCCCCACCCCAGATGACATCAGCCTGACTGGAAGTCATAGCCCTGCCTACAGGAACTGCTTGGCCAGCTCCCAAGATGCTTAAGCCTGACTGCAGATTACAGAAGACACAAACTCCACCACAATTTTCTACATGAGTTCTTAGTCTTCAGCATACCTTTTTAACATTCATTTCTCTGTCCTCATAATTAGTGCATTTTAAGTATCTAGTGCTTATATTATAGTGTATTGTAAACCCTGTATTTTACACCTCCAGACATCTCTTAAACTTCTCTCTCTCTTTTTTATTTTGCACTCCCATCCCACCTATAGTAAGTATAGCTCATATGTTGTTAATAGGGCTGTGAAATTTATTCACAAATTTCATTCTGTTTTTCTTTTTATTTTTTTTCTTATTCAACTTCTTTATTGTTTTATGTACATGTGTTTGTTCTCTCACACAGTATCTATATATGTGTGATATATACTTTGATACTGTACACTTGCCTCTTCTTGCTTCATTGTGATTCCTCCATCCCATTTCTATATAAGATATAAATTTGGCTTTGTTTCTCTCACTGCCTTGCCACCTCTTGCTACTATCATTTCTCCTCCCTCTTACCTCTCAAAAATCATTTATAATCCAGTTAGTCCACTCATTTGTTTTTCCTCACATTATAGTCTTAATATCTTTACATTCTTATAAATACTGGCTCATTTGCAGCTGAAAGTATGGTTGAGGGTGGAGGCTATGTTTGAGGATATGGGTATTTTGCCTGTATGTGTGGTTCTTTTTTAGTAGCACCTTAACAACAGTACATGACACATGGTGAAAGGAGTGACTCTCAATCAGATAGCTGGAGAGAAGGATGATCAAAGAGCAACACATTAGCCAAACCCAAAATACAACCATAAAACCCAAATAAATGACATAAATGGAATCCTAAGAGCAGCAAATCCAGGAAATGTAGGAGACTACACCACAGAATCACACAGTACTACAACAGAAAGTCATACCACAAAGGGAGTCAAAGCAGATTAAATAAGTAGAAATAAACAATAAGATGCATCTAAAATAGGGAGAAAAAGAAATCATCCTTTACCAGAAAGAAAGGAAGTATCCTGAGAAAGGCTGCTAAATGAAATAGAGGCAAGAAACTGTCAAACATGGGATTCAAAATAATTGTTACAAGGAAGCTCATTGAGTTCAGCAAGCTCAAAGAAAACTGCAAACAGCTCCAGGGGGACTACAAAGTAATCCATGGAAGCTACAAGAAAATTACTGAGAATTATAACAGTATTAAAAAGAATATAGAATCTATCAATAAGAACCAGGAGGAAATGAAGAATACAATTTCTAAATTGAAGAACACAATAGAAGGAATCAAAAGCAGGCTAGAGAAAGCAGAGGATCTGGTCAGCAAATTGTAGGACAACATAGAAAAGGAAATTCCTAGACAGTGCAACAAAATGAAAAAAGACTGGAAAAGAATGAAGAGGTATTAAGAGAGATGCAAGGGCAACATGAAGCATAATAATATCTGTATCATAGGGATACCAGGAGGAGAAGAAGGGGAGCAAGGGATAGAAAACCTGTTTCAAAAAGTAACAACAGAAAACTTACCTAACTTGGTGAAAGAGAAAGTTACAAAAGTCCAGGAAGTTCAGAGGTTCCCAATGAAGATGAACCCAATGAGATCCATGATAAGTCACATCCTAATTAAAATGGCAACATTCAAAGATATAGAATTCTAAAGGCAGCAAAAGAGAAACAGCTAATACAGTAAAAGGGAGCTCCAATAAGGCTATCAGCTGATTTCTCAATAGAGAACTTTACAAGCCAGAAAATAATGGCAAAAAACATTTCAAGCAATGAAAAACAAGCCAACACTACTCTGCCGGGCATGGTTTATATTCTAAATGGAAGGTAAAATAAAGTTTCCAAGACAAAAGAAAGGTAAAATAATACATCTTGACCAAATGAGCATTGTAAGAGATGTTAAAGGGACTGCTATAAGAATACTGGCAAACCAGATCCAGCATTTAGTAAAAAGATCATATACCATGATCAAGTGGGATTTATCCCAGGGATACAAGGATGGTACAATATTCCCAAATCAGTAAATGTAATGCACCACATAAATAAAATAAAAGGCAAAAACTATATGATCATATCAATAGATATTGAAAAAGTATTTGAACTACAGAAACTATAATAAAAACCCTCAACAAAGTAGGAATAGAGGAAGAATATATTAACATAATTAAGGCAATATATGAGAAATCTGAGTCCAACATCATCCTCAATGGACAAAAGTTAAAAGACCTCCCCTTAAGATCAGAAATAAGACAAAGATGTCCACTCCCTCCACTTCTACTTGACATAGTTTTGGAAGTTCTAGCTATAGTTATCAGACTAGAAAAAGAATCAAAGGCATCCAAATTGGAAAGCAGTAAGTTAAGCCTTCATTATTTGAAGATCACATGATAGTGTACATAGAAAAGCCTACCAACTCCACCAAAAATCTACTTAAACTACTGTTAATTTAGGAAAATAGCTATAAACAAAGTCAATATTTAGAAATCAAATGCATTTTTGAACACCAACAATGAAACATCACAGATAGAAACAAAAAATTTCCTTTACTATAGCAACAAGGAAAATCAAGTACCAAGGAGGTAAGTGACCTATACTTAGAAATCTATAGAATAATGAAGAAATCAATTAAGGAAGATATAAATGGAAGCACATACCATGTTCATGGATGGGAAGAATTAACATAATTAAAATGGCCATACTACTGAAAGCAATTGCTATATTCAACATATTCCCATTAAAATACCAATGATATATTTCATAGATCTAGAACAAATATTTTGAAAATTTAAGTGAAGCTAAAAATGACCCCAAATAGCCACTGCAATATTGAGAAAGAAGAGCAAAGTAGGAGGAATCAAAATGCTGGATGTCAAATTATAATACAAAGTCATTGTAATCAAAATAGTCTGGTACTTGCATTAAGAATAGATCAATGGAAGAGACTAGAAAGCCCAGAAATAAATCCAGTTATCTATGGTCAACTAATTTTCAACAAAAGGGGGAGGGACATAGAAAAGGAACAACAAATATGTGAAAGAAAAAAAAATGGAAAGAAGTGAAAATATCCTCTTCAACAAGTGATGTTGGAAGAACTGGATAGGGACATGCAAAACAAATAATAATAAAACTAGAACCAACTTACACCATACACCATAATAAACTCAGTATGGACAAAAGACTTAATCATAACCCACATCACCTTACAAGTCCTAGAGGATATCATAGGAAGTAAAATTTCAGATATTCCACACAGTAATATTTTCACTGATATTTCTCATAGAATAAGGGAATTAAAGGAACATGTAAACAAATGGAAATACATCAAACAAAAAATTTTGCTCAGCTAAAGAAAATATCAGCAAAAGGAAAAGGGAACCATCAGTAAAAGAAAACATATTAGTCAATGATATCTCTACAAGGGTTTGACCTCCAAAATATATAAAGAACTTACATGAATCAACACCAGGTGGAGAGAAAGCCCAATTAAAAAATAGGCAGAAGCCCTGGCTGGTAGCACAGTGGATAAGGCGCTGGCCTGCGAACCCAAAGGTCGCAGGTTTGATTCCCCAGCCAGGGCATATAACCAGGTTGCAAACCAGGTCTCCAGTCAAGTCTATGGCTGGAGGCAGGTGAAACGCAACCATACATTGATGTCTCTCTCCCTCTGTGCCTCTCTCCCTTCCCCTCTTTCTAAAAATAATGAAATAAAATCTTAAAAAAAAAAAAAAAAAAAAGGCAAAGGGGCCCTGGATGGTGGCAGAGTGGATAAGGCTCTGGCCGCAAACCCAAAGGTGGCTGGTTCAATTTCCCAGCCAGGGCACATAACCAGGTTGCAATCCAGGTCTCCACCTAGATCTGTAGCTGGAGGCAGGTGAAAGGCAACCATACATAGATATCTTTCTCCCTCTCTGCCTCTCTCTCTACCCCTCTCTCTGGAACTAATAAATCTTTTTTAAAAATGTAAAAAAATAATAAGCAAAGGACCTGAACAGACACTTCTCCAAGGAGGACATACAAAGGGCCCATAGACATATGAAAGAATGCTCAACATCACTAGCCATCAGAGACATGCAAATTAAAACTTCAATGAGGTACCACCTCATCACTTCAGAATCACAATCATCAACAAATCAACAACCACAAAATTTTCTAGGCTCTTTTTATATTTTACTTGCTTCCAGTCACAAATCAGCCATTTCTTTAAGAACAGGGTAGATTTTGTTATATTACCTTCCTTGAATGTAATATCATCTAGAGCTTTATCTAAGCTCTTCTGCTAGTTTTACATTTACTATTTATAAGCAGATAGGATAGCAGAGAGGAAGAATAATTTAGAGATTACCCTATGCACTCCTAAAACTGTTTTAGGGCAGAAATGACTAGTTTCTCAACACAGCATGAACAAACTCTTATTGTTTAGTCTCACATTCCATCAGGGCTTGTGTATTTTCATTCTTTAAAAGGATTTTCTGTCATGGCAGAGCCTTTAGTATTTATGGTCTTTCCCCAGTAAATGCCAGTAGCATTTTCTAGTTAATGATGTGTCCTACACAAAATTCAAATACTGCCTGTGGGAGATTGCTACTGTCTCTGGTTGAACATCAAGTCTAGACAGAAGTTAAAAACTGTCCTGAAATTTAATTAAAACCAATTCATTTTTCCTCATAGTTTTAATAAAGCAGAAGTGGTCAACACATTGTTGACCAGCAATTTTATACAAAAGCTAATACAAGTGCCAACACAAGTTAACTCATTATCAGCCAACAATCTCTGTGCTTGAAAACATGAGTTTTTTTTTTTCATTATCAGTCAACAATATGTTAAGATTGACCTTGGGAAAGAAAGTATCTTTCTTAATGTGAAATGATGGAATCTATTGCATTAAAATCAGAAACAAAACAAAAATAAGCTGGTCTTGTTTTTACTAATCATTATTTTTGAAAGCTCATGTATTTGTCAGGGTAAATAATGGGAAAAGGGGGAAACCAGGGAAAAAGATGGTGACAGAGTAAAGAGCAGTGCTGATGGAGTTCTCAAGTACCAGAGCAGCTGGAACAGTATAGGGAGCATGAGATATCTGCAGGCCCCTAAGAATTGGAGCGGTCAGCATCTGGACTCGGGGGAGCACAGCCCAGAGGCTGCAGAGACCTACAGGAGAGCAGGTGAGATGGTTCCAAACCTGTCGGCAGGCCGAGGTTGGCTCTGGATAGTGGCGGCTCTACCCAGAGGGGCATCTCTAACTGAAGCCAGCTCCAGGCCCCCTGGTGACTAGAAATCTGAGCAGTGAAGTGTGGGCAGTGAGGGCAAACTCTGGAGGGAATGAAGAATTGAACTCCTGCAGGGGAGGGACTGTGTGAGAGCCTTGCTCAGAAGACTGAGAGAGAGGAACCTTCTCAATGGGCCAGACATGGAGAAGAAGAGTCCTGCGAGGAGCAGGAGCTGGGGAGCAGGAAATTGCACTGGCCAGAGCAGCTAGAGGGCCTAAAACAGTGCTGCTGGGCCACAGGGGAAAGAGCAGCTTGAAGCCCCTGAGAGGGGGAAGGCCTAGCCTGGCACACCCACATTGGCCCCCAGGCTCCCACAGAAAATCCAAACTGCAAGCCAGGAACTTGTAGCTGCCCTGCCCATTTCAGGCAACAAAGGCTGTGCTGCAGATGCTCTGGGGAGCCAGGTGCGCATCTGCGTGAAGAACTCCTTGGAGAGCTGGACTGTCTGGAAGGTTGACCCTTGCCCGAGGGAGCCAGGCACTGTTGGGGGATCCCCGACCACTGTTGGTGAATGGAGGCTGCCTCCTCTGGGAGCTGCGGGACCAGGGTCAGTCATTACAGGGGACAGCAAAGTTGCAAGCTGCCCTGCAGTGGTGTCAGATGCACATCTCAGGCAGGATTCTCCTCCTGGAGCTGGAGGGGGAGGATCAACTATAGACATCACAGAAGCACCCTGCTGGACTTCACACAGAAGCAGAAAAGGGAAGGCCCCAGAACACTGGCAGCCCTAAAACCCAGCTAGGCTATTGGGGGTCCAGCCTAACTGGAGGCTGACACTCAGATCAGCCCTGACTGTGACAATCAAAGGCCCTGCCAATCCAAGAGCAAACAGCTAGACTGTAGCTGCAGAGGCCTGACCAAGAAAAAGAGGCAGACTCAGGAAATGGATCACTGCTAATCTCAAGCACCTGAGTTACATCAAGACCTACATGAACTATTAATCCCTAATATATCCTTTCCAAAGGTTACTTCCAACCCTCACAATTAGTGCATTTTAATTAAATACTGTTTAAACCATAGTGTATCATGATTCACATATTTTTAATCCTCCCCTATCTCAATCCACCTAAATACCCAACACCCTCCCCCTACTCTTGATTTAAAGTCTACTCACTCTCTGGCTACAACACATTCCCAGTCCTCAATCTAAGTATTCCACCCATCCCCAGCCACCTAAACCTTTTCTTCTTACTATTATCTTTTTTTTTTTTTTTTTCCTGCTAAAAGCCCACAGGTCCTGGCTCCACCTGGACCAATCAGGGATCATTAAGAGTGAACAGGGAGGCAGATGTGGCAACTATATACATAGGCTTTCACTAATACTTGAAGCTTTCTGATTCACCTTTCCTCATTTCTATAGAATAGAAACATTGGTTTTCTCTCTCATATCCCTGCTCTTTTTGCTACTCCTCAGCACCCTTTAAAACTATCTATACTTTAGTCAACTTAATCATTTTTTCCCCTTGTACAACAGTCTTAGTATACCTACACCTCTATCAAGACTGGCTCAATTGCAGCTGAGGGTGTTATTAAAAGTGGGGGTTACCTTGGAGGGTTTGGGTATATAGTTACATTAATAGGCAGGCAAAAGGGGAAGTAAAAGAGAAAGATATCACTGAAGGTATGGTTATTTTGCCTGGACTGGTGGTTCTGTTTTAGGAGCAGCTCAAAAACAACGTATGAGAGAGGATAGAAGGAGTGTCTTGCAATCAGCCAATTGGAAGGAAAGGAGCAACATACACAACTAATTCAGAATACAACCAGACAGTCCAAGTTAACAACATAGAGGCTACCCTAAGAGCAACAAGTGGAGAAAATCTAGGAGAATACAACACTGAACTCCACAAATCTCTTAACACAGAAGGGTGCTCAATAAAGGCAGGGCAGCAAAGCAGGTTAATCCAAGAAAAAAACAAACAACAACAGACATCCAAAATGGGTGGAAAAATCAGTTCATCACCAAAAGGAAAGGAAGAATCACTAAATGAAACAGAGGCACACAATATATCAGATAAGGAATTCAAAAGAATGATAGAAAAGCTGAATGAGCTCAGCCAGCTCAAAGAAAACTATAAACAACTCCAGGGAAGTTACAAGGAACTTCCTGAGACCTACAATAGCATCAAAAAGGACTTAGAAACTATCAGTAAAAGGTAGAAGAAAATGAAGAATATAATATGTGAATGGAAGAATACAGTAGAAGGAATCAATAGTAAGCTAGAGGAAGCAGAGGACCAGATCAGTGAGATGGAGGATAATGTAGACAGCTACTCCAAGATAATACAAGAGAATGAAAAATGGTTGAACAAGATTGAAGAGGGTTTAAGAGAGCTGCAGGACAACATGAAACATAATAACATATGTAACATAGGAATGCCAGAAGGAGAAGAGAAAAAAGGAATGGAAAACCTGTTCAAAAAAGTAATGATAGGAAAATTTTCCTAACATGATGAGTGAAAACATTACTCAAGCGCAGGAAGCACAGAGGGTCCCAATGACAATCAACCCAAACACATCAACTCCAAGGCACATTACAATTAAAATGGCAAATTTCAAAGACAAAGAGAGAATCCTAAAAGCATCAAGAGAGAAACAACAAATAACATTTAAGGGGGCTCCAATAAGGCTATGAAATGATTATTCAACAGAAACAATTCAAGTCAGAAGGGAATGGCAAAAAGTATTTCAAGTATTGGTAAACAAAGGCCTACAACCAAGAATACTCTACCCAGGAAGGTTCTCATTCAAGATGGAAGGAGAAATAAGGAGCTTCCCAGACAAAAGAAGACTAAAAGAATACATCTCTACCAAACCAGCATTGCAAGAAATGCTAAAGGGTCTACTTTAAAAATATAATAAATAAATAAAATGAAGAAACAGAGAAAGCCAAATTGGAATACAGGTACAAAGTCAGAAAATGGCAATGAATAAGTATCAATCAAATATAATCTTAAATGTAAATGGATTAAATGCACCAATCAAAAGACATAGAGTAGTCGAATGGATAAGAAAACATGATCCACATATATGCTGTCTTCAAGAGACCCACCTCAGAACAAAAGATCAACACAGATGAGAGTGAAGGGATGAAAAAAAATATATCAAGCAAATGGACATGAAAAAAAGGCTGGAGTAGCAGTATTTATTTCAGACAAAATAGGTTTTACAATGAAGGCCATCAAAAGAGACAAAAAAGAAACATTTCATAATACTTAAGGGAACAATCCATCAAGAAGAAATAACTCTGGTAAACATATACGCACCCAACATAGGAGCTCCAAAATATATAAGGAAAATCTTCAAGGACTTCAAGAAGGATATAGACAGCAACACACTAATAGTAGAATGTTTTAATACCCCACTATCAACAATGGACAGATCTTCCAAAAAAAAAAAAAAAAATCCCAAAATATGTGGTGGCATTGAACAACACTCTAGAGGAAATGGACTTAGCTGATGTATACAGAGTCTTTTACCCCAAAAAAGCAAAATACACATCCTTTTCAAATGCACATGGATCATTCTCTAAGATAGACCATATGGTAGGTCACAAGACACCTCCACAAATACAGGAAAATTGAAATCATACCAAGCATCTTCTTAGATCACAATGTCTTGAAATTAGAAACCAATATCAAGAGAAAAAAACAAAAAGACTAACTCATAAAGACTGAGTAACATGCTTTTAAGTAAAAAATGAGTTAATAATGAGATCAAAGATGAAATGAAAAATGTCCTTGAAACAAATAACAATGAACCCACAGCAGCCCAAAACCTATGGAACATAGTAAAGGCAGTGCTCAGAGGGAAATTTATAGCAATACAGACCTACTTAGAAAGGTCACAAGAAGTTTATAAAAACAACCTAACCATAAAGCTGCAAGAATTAGAGGAGCAACAACAAACAAAGCCCAGAGCAAGTAGAAGGAAGGAAATCACCAAGATCAGAGCAGAACTAAAAAACAGAGATTCAAACTACAATTCGAAGAATCAACAACTCCAGGAGCTAGTTCTATGAAAAATAAATAAATAAATAATAAATTGAAAAGCCTTTATCCAGACTCATCAAGGAAAAGAGAGAGAGGACCCAAATAAACAGAATCAGAACTGACAGAGGAGAAATCACAACTGAGATTTCAGAAATACAAAAGATTGTAAGAAATTACTATAAACAACTATATGACAAAAAATATGACAACCTGGATGAAATGGATACATTTCTGGAAATGTATAAGCTACCAAAACTGAACCCAGAAGAAGCAGAAAGCCTGAACAGGCCAATAACAACTAGTGAAATTGAAGAAGTAATCCAAAATCTCCCAAAGCACAAGAGCCCCTGACCCGATAGATACATAGGTGAATTTTACCAAACATTTAAAGAAGAAGTAACTCCTATCCTTCTCAACCTATACAAAAAAATGCAGGAAGAGGAAAGCCTCCCAAACTCGTTCTATGAGGCCAATATTATTCTAATCCCAAAACCAGGTCAAGACACAACTAAGAAAGAAAGCTACAGGCCAATATTTTTGATGAACATAGATGCTAAGATTCTCAACAAAACATTGGCCAACTGGATTCAGCAGTACATTGCAAAGATCATCCAACATGATCAAGTGGGTTTCATTCCAGGGATGCAAGGATGGTATAACAAATTGACATTAACAAATTGAAAGACAAAAACCATATGATTATATCATTAGATGATGAAAAAGTACTTGATTAAGTACAGCATCCATTTATGATAAAAACCCTAAACAAAATGGGAATAGAGGAAGCATACCTCAACACCATAAAGACCATATATAAGAAACCTGAAGCCAACATCATATTTAACTGGCAAAAAGTAAAAGCTTTCCCCCTAAGATCAGGAATGAGACAAAGCTGTCCACGTTCTCCACTTATGTTCAACAGTTCAACATCATCTTGGAAGTTCTAGCCATAGCCATCAGAGAAGAAAAAGGAATCAAAGGTATCCAAATTGGAAAGGAGGAAGTCAAACTCATTATTTGCAAATGATATGATAGTGTACATACAAAACCCAATTGGCTCCACCAAAAACTTACTCGACCTAATAAGCAAATTTAACAAAGTAGCTGGGTATAAAGTCAATATACAGAAATCAAAAGCATTTTTGTATACCAATAATGAAACAACAGAAATAGAAGTGAAAAAACAAATCCCATTTACCATAGCAACAAGAAAAATAAAGTACCTAGGAATAGACTTAACCAATGCAGTAAAAGACCTGTACTCAGAAAACTACAGAACAATGAAGAAAGTAATTAAAGAAGATACAAGTAAATGGAAGCATACACCATGTTCATGGATGGGAAGAATTAACATCATTAAAATGTCCATACTACCCAAAGCAATCTACAGATTCAATGCAATCCCAATTAAAATACTACAGAAATAGAAAAAGTATTTCAAAATTTTATATGGAGCCAAAACACCCAACAATAGCTACAGCAATCTTGAGAAAGAAGAAAAATGTAGGAGGAATCACAATACTGGACTTCAAACATTACTACAAGGCTACTGTCTTCAAAACTATATGGCTCTGGCATAAGAATAGACATATAGATCAATGGAATAGAATAGAGAGCCCAGAAGTTAACCCATGACTCTATGATCAACTAGTATTCAACAAAGGGGGAAGGAACATAAAAAGAAATAAAAACAGTCTCTTCAACAAGTGGTGTTGGGAGAACTGGACAGCAACATGCAAAAAGATAAAACTAGACCACCAACTTACACCATACACCAAAATAAACTCAAGATGAATAAAGGATTTAAACATAAGCAGTGCAACCATAAAGGTCCTGGAGAAAAATATAGGCAGTAAACTTTTTAATATCCTCCACCAAAATGTGTTTACTGATACTTCACCAAGGGCAAAGGAAATAAAAGAACAAATCAACAAATGGGACTATATCAAATTGAAAAGTTTCTGTTCAGCTATAGAAAACACCAGCAAAATTCAAAGGGAACCAACTGTATGGAAAAACATAATTGCCAATGATACCTCAGACAAGGGTTTGATCTCCAAAATATATAAAGTACTAATGCAATTAACTCCAAGGAGACAAACAGCCCAATTAAAAAATGGGCAAAGGACCTGAACAGACAACTCACTGAGGAAGATATACAAAGGGCCCAGAGGCATGTGAAAGAATGCTTAACATCACTAGTCATCAGAGAGATGCAAATTAAAACCGCAATAGGATACCACCTCACACCTGTCAGAATGGCAATCATAAACAAATCAACAAACAGTAAGTGTTGGTGAGGATGCGGGGCAAAGGTAACCCTGGTTCACTGTTGGTGAGAATACAGGCTGGTGCAGCCTCTGTGAAAAACTGTATGGAGTTTCCTCAAAAAACTAAAAATGGAACTGCCTTTTGATCCAGTAATTCCACTACTTGGATTATACCCAAAGAATCCTGAAACACCAATTCATAAGAACCTATGTACCCCTATGTTCATAGCAGCACTATTTACAATAGCCAAGTGCTGGAAATAGCCTAAGTGCCCATCAGTGGATGATTGGATAAAAAAA
>PVIW01012953.1:0-29630 GCA_004026585.1 Noctilio leporinus | reverse complement strand
TTTTAGAGAGAGGGGAAGGAAGAGAGGCAGAGAGGGAGAGAAACATCAATGTATGGTTGCCTTTCACCTGCCTCCAGCTACAGAGCTGGCTGGAGACCTGGCTTGCAACCTGATTATGTGCCCTGGCTGGGAATCGAACCAGCAACCTTTGGGTTTGCAGGCCGGCACCTTATCCACTATGCCACCAGCCAGGGCTTGAATAACTTTTTACTCATAAATTTGACAACCTGAAAGAAATGGGCATTTCTTCAAAAACTACCAACTACCAAAATTCAGCCTAGATAAAAATAACCTGAATAGTCCCGCAAACCATTTAAAAAAATTGAATTTGTAATTTAAAACTCCCCAGAAAGAAATCCTGCAGCTCATAGTATTGGTCTATCTACCTGCATTATCAAGGGTTTCTTCCATAAACAATCTGGGTGACTTACACTAAAAATGTAACAAAGTAAAAAGATGAAAGCTAGTGAAAGAGGGCATTTGACTAGAAAGTGTTAACAGTTTTTCAGTTGAAAATTGACTTTAGCCATGTTAACTAAGATAAAAGCTAAGGAAAAAATGGATTACATATTTTTATCTGATAAACAGTATTGAATTTAGGTGAAGAGGTGAATTTAGATGAAGAGGCAAATCTTTCTTGTGGCTTTTTTAAAAAGATTTTATTTATTTATTTTTAGAAAGAGGGGAAGGGAGAGAGAAAGAGAAACATTAATGTGTGAGAGATACATTGATCAGTTGGCTCTAGCAACCCTGTCTGCAACCCAGGGTTTGCACTTTGACTGGGAATCAAACCATCATCCTTTTGGTTTGCAGGCTTACACTCCATCCACTGAGCCAAAGCAGTCAGGGTGAAGAGAAATCTTTTCTTGGCACTAAATACTTAGAGAACTTTATTTCCTACAAAATGGTGCTCATCTCATACCGAGACTTCCTTTTTTTATAAATTCTTGCCCAAGGACATGTTTTCATTAATTTTAGAGATGGGACAGGAGGGAGGGAGGAAAGGAGAAACATTGCTATGAGAAAGAAACATTGGTTCTCTTTGGGGATTGTATACTCCTGGACCAAGGCTGAAACTTACAATGTAAATTGACCAGGAATTGAACCCGTAATCTTTTCAGTTACGGGATGATGCTCCAACCAGCTGAGCCACACCAGCCAGAGCTGCACCAGCCAGGGCCAGGGCCTGAGACAGTCCATTCCTACCATGGCTCATCTTTAAGACCTCCGCCTTACGAGGTGCCAGCCTGTGTTTCTTGCTGCTGATGCCGTAGGAGCTGTGTCTCTTGACTGTGGCAAACCTGGTTTCTCCTTAGGTGCTAGTGTTTGTCCACTCCCGGAAGGAGACTGGAAAGACAGCCAGGGCCATCCGGGACATGTGCCTAGAGAAGGATACTCTGGGTCTGTTTTTGAGAGAGGGCTCTGCCTCCACAGAAGTCCTTCGGACAGAAGCTGAGCAATGCAAGGTGAGGAGAGACAGGCCAGTTCTCTCATTCCTGCCTGAGAACTGGCTCAGTCTGAGGTTGTCTGGACAGCTCTTCAGGACTGCACCCTCATGTTGCTGTTTCACACTGGTTAAGGCTGATTGTCTGGATGTGGTTGTGTGGTTGTGTGGTTGTGTGGTAATGGAGGGGGTCTCATGTGAAGAGATTTCCTTTAAGGGAGAGTTCCCACAGGAAAGCTCACTTCATTATTTTTTCTGTTCCACAGAACCTGGAGCTGAAGGACCTTCTGCCCTATGGCTTTGCTATTCATCATGCGGGTATGACCAGAGTTGACAGAACACTTGTAGAGGATCTTTTTGCTGATAAACATATTCAGGTGAGGATAAACATATTCAGGAGGCCTGAAATGTCAAAGGTATCGAATGTTTGCGCCTAGTGCTTTGTTGTTTCTGGCTTAGGTAACCAGATCAGAGTTGTGGGCACAGTTGAGGTCCCACCTTTCCCATTTGGCTTGAGGGAAGGTGAGTGAGTTTTAGAAAGTGTCTGGGAGCATAGCTTGTTGGTGACTCCAGATAGTGCCAAATAAGGCCTCACACAGTCAGGGCCTGCCTTGTTCACTTCCTCTCATGGAAGAGCCTGTATGTTTAATTGTCTAGTAATTCTAAGTTGATCAATATAGGTCGGCAATTCTGACTCTTAGGTACTTCTAGGACCTGTAAAGGTTAATTCTTGAACAGATGAAGTAACCAAGGACTTTCCATTTTATTTTGGTGTTACACTGACAAGGATGGAACCTACTTTGGTGCTGCTGGAAGCTCTGGGACTGGTTACCTAGAGAAGTTGGGGATATTGATTCTCTGGTGGTAACATCTGTTCCTCATTATCTTGGTTTGTCTCTGTAGGTTTTAGTTTCCACAGCAACTCTGGCTTGGGGTGTCAATCTCCCTGCACATACAGTCATCATCAAAGGCACCCAGGTGTATAGTCCAGAGAAGGGGCGCTGGACAGAACTGGGGGCGTTGGACATTTTGCAGGTATAGATCCTTTAAGTGTATTCTTGGTGGGGAGAATACCCTATGTATAGAATGCAAGGATGCTGAAAATATGGTACATAGAAGTTGAGGGTCTGTAAAGGAGAATCTGGAATCCCACCCAGCAGCCTTGTGGCCACAATCTTCTTGGTTTGCTCTGTCTGCCCTAGATGCTGGGACGTGCTGGGAGACCACAGTATGACACCAAGGGTGAAGGCATACTCATCACATCTCATGGCGAGCTTCAATACTACTTGTCCCTCCTCAACCAGCAGCTTCCTATTGAAAGCCAGATGGTGTCAAAACTACCTGATATGCTCAATGCGGAAATTGTGCTGGGGAATGTCCAGAATGCAAAGGTAGGAAGGGAGCTTCCCTGGCACCTCTTACCTTCTCCAGAGAGGCCAGGGTACCAGGAGTGGGATGGTCTGCGTGATGCTGTGGGCTACCAGCATCCAGGGGCCTCCAGCTTCAGTATGAACAGTCTCAAGCTGCTTGGGTCTGTGGCTGATAGTTCCACTTGTTACAAGATCTTAGAAAGGACTCCCTTTTTCACAATGAAATATTATAAACCCTCAGGAGATATATAATACACATTCTTATAATTGGAATTTAATTTCTGATGATCAGTGGTAGCTTTTCATTTGGACACTAGTTTTGCATGCTAAGACCCAGGAGCTATCTCTCATAGGATGCGGTGAACTGGCTCGGCTATGCCTACCTGTATATCCGAATGCTCCGGTCCCCAACCCTATATGGCATTTCTCACGATGATCTCAAGGGAGACCCCCTGCTAGACCAGCGCCGACTGGATCTGGTTCATACTGCTGCCTTGATGTTGGATAAGAACAATCTGGTCAAGTATGACAAGAAGACAGGCAACTTCCAGGTGAGTGGGATGAGGGACAGAAGCAGAGATCTGAACAAAAGCCATTGTCCCAGGAGACATTTTCAGATCAGTCTTTTAAATTTGAGCCCTGCTTAATGCCCATTGCTTGGAATAATAGAAAACAAGTAGAGTTGCACTGTTGCTGATTGACAGTGCCTCCATTCTGGAACTTGAGTGGAGTTGGCTAATTTACCTGTCTTTTCTGTGTGGGTATCAGTTCACTGTAGGTCAGGTTATTGTGCCATCTTTCTTCATGTGCTTAGGCCAGGCACTTGTATTGGGATGCATTCACTCAGTGGGCACCTGTTTTTTACACTGAAAGGTTGAAGCCTGTTAAGGCTCACATTGGATTGTGTCTTCCTTCTTTTTAGGTGACTGAACTGGGTCGTATAGCCAGCCACTACTATATCACCAATGACACAGTGCAGACCTACAACCAGCTGCTGAAGCCCACTCTGAGTGAGATTGAGCTTTTCAGAGTCTTCTCGTTGTCTTCAGAGTTCAAGAACATCACTGTGAGAGAGGTGAGTCCACAGCATATTGGGATGGGTAGTTGGTACTCACCACCAAGTTGCTGGATTGGTTCTCTCCTTGGCTATCTGCCTTGACCTATCTTTCTGACAGGAGGAGAAGCTAGAGCTGCAGAAGCTGCTGGAGAGGGTACCTATCCCTGTAAAGGAAAGTATTGAGGAGCCCAGTGCGAAGGTGAGCCCAGAACCTCCACTTGGGGTAAGGAGAGGTGGTTTTCAGATACTTGTGAAAGATGGGCCTTGGATTGAGGTTTGTGCTTGGTCCTCTCAGCATCCTTCTGACGCGTTCTTTCATATGGAGCAATAGTCACTTAATGTCTAAATCAAGAGTTGTAGAAGGTCTTATCTGGCATGGCTGCCCGGAGCAGAAGTGTGATTCATTTCTTTGGGCTGTTCATGATTGTCTGCCTTATGGCTGACCTTGCCTTTTCCAGATCAATGTGCTTCTCCAAGCATTCATCTCACAGCTGAAATTGGAAGGCTTTGCACTGATGGCTGACATGGTGTATGTCACACAGGTGAGGAAAGACTTGTGCTGCCAGGGGAAGGGGCCTGAATAGCTCCCTCCCCTGTGTGCTGTATGCATCTTGGAGAAAGAAGGCCAAACCCTAGTAAGTGAGTGGGAAATGGCTGAGGTTTGCCCCAGCTGGCTCATTGGTTGATGCATGTGTGGTATAGCCACTCTGTTTTACTGCTCTGCAGCATGTGGGAAAGGTAAGGCCTTGAGAGGGTTCCTGGAGGGCAACATAGATAGATTCACAGGACACAGTGGTGGCGTCCCTGGAACATGACTTTCCACTCTGGCTGCTGGGCTCATAAATAATCCAGAATTGGCAAAGGTCCTTATAACTACTAGACTCTTAAATGAAAAATGAGCTATAGATCTTTAAAATCACACGGTGAGCTTCAGGTTAAAATGTGTGGTGAGCTCAAGCTGCCTTGCCTAATTAGTTTGTGTTTAGCAAGCACCTACTATATGAAGGGGGAAAGAGTAATTACAGAGGGACTTTGTTTTTGGGTTGATGAGGCTGATTGCATCAGAGTGAGGCAGCTAAACTTTGTAGAGTGGCTCCGTTAGTCTGGGGACAGTGGGGACTTAACAGAGGGAATGCTTTGTTTTTCCCTAGTCAGCAGGCCGGTTGATGCGGGCCATCTTTGAAATTGTCCTGAACCGAGGTTGGGCACAGCTTACGGATAAGACCCTGAACCTCTGCAAGATGATTGATAAACGCATGTAAGGGCCTGGGGCGCTGGCAACTCATCACCATGTTGGGGGTAGTGGGAAAGCCATGGGATGCACCTGACCTCTGGTCCTGATATGTGAAATGGGACTTGCACCTGGGGGAAGTTGAGGAGAGACAAGGCCTTGAGGACTGGAGCCAGGGAGTGGGTACAGGGTGGTGGTGAGGGTTGGCTCTTAGGTCCCACAGCTGTATCTCCTTTGGTCACGGCTAATCTATCAGAAGCCATGATGAAGGACTAAAACAGTTTTGTTTTCTTTCTGGGTAGGTGGCAGTCCATGTGTCCGTTGCGTCAGTTCCGGAAACTCCCTGAGGAAGTAGTGAAAAAAATTGAGAAGAAAAACTTCCCCTTTGAGCGTCTTTATGACCTGAATCACAATGAGATAGGTGTGTGGGAAGCTGTCATCTTTCTGAGTGTACAGCCAAACGTCTTTCTAAGCCTTGTGGCCTAATGTCCTGGTTACCTGTCATGCCCAATCAAGCACTGGGCCAGTTCCTGGTGTTGGTCTTTAACCTCTCTGGGCTTTACTAAGAGTAAAGGGAAGGGCCTGGCACATGGGTAGAATCTCCGGCTTCCCTGGTGATCCCCAGTGTGTAGACACATTTGGCAGGTTGGGCAGCAGCCCCTGCTCCCTCTTGTGTTCTCACAGGGGAGCTCATCCGTATGCCGAAGATGGGCAAGACCATCCACAAATACGTCCACTTGTTCCCCAAGTTGGAGCTGTCAGTGCACCTGCAGCCCATCACCCGCTCCACCCTGAAAGTGGAGCTGACCATCACACCAGACTTCCAGTGGGATGAAAAGGTAACCTTTTGCTTGGCAGAGGCACTGGCTTTACTGTGATCTTGAGGTGAGCTGGGTTGGAGGAGCTGCGTGCCCACGTTGGCTCACGTTCCTCCTGCTTGTGCATGTTTTCAGGTCCATGGTTCATCCGAAGCATTCTGGATTCTGGTGGAGGATGTGGACAGTGAGGTGATACTGCACCATGAGTATTTTCTACTCAAGGCCAAGTATGCCCAGGACGAGCACCTCATTACGTTCTTTGTGCCTGTCTTTGAACCGCTGCCCCCTCAGTACTTCATCCGAGTGGTGTCTGACCGCTGGCTCTGTGAGTGTGTCCCCTGCACAGCCCCCTAGGGACAGGTCCTCCCAGGGCAATTGTAATAATGACCTTGTCGGGGAGAGCAATACACCTGCTGCTTCAGGGTCCCAGTGTGCACAGTGGGGTTCTAGGAGCTGTCAGGTAAAGAGAAATGCCTACTGTTTTCTCTGGCAGCTTGTGAGACCCAGCTTCCTGTCTCCTTCCGACACCTGATCCTGCCAGAGAAGTACCCACCTCCCACTGAACTTCTGGACCTACAGCCCTTGCCTGTGTCTGCCTTGAGAAACAGCGCCTTCGAGAGCCTTTACCAAGATAAATTTCCTTTCTTTAACCCCATCCAGACCCAAGGTAGGTATGTCAGTTTTCCTGGAGGTCTTGTAAGGTTACCAAGATATTTTCTGCACCAGAAGGGAAGTAGGGTGTTCAGATCCTGGTAGGTATGGCAGTCCATTAGCACTGAGTAAAAGAGCAACCCAGCCATTTCTTCTCAAGTCTTTGGTTAGGGTTAGATTTGCTTTCCTTCTCTGTGTGTCTCACTGAGGAGGGTTGGTGGGACATTGTTTCTTAGGCTCAGAAGGGTGCCTACCCCTGACGTGCAAGTGTAAGCAGAGAGTCTAGCATTAGCTGAGGTGTCCTCCTCATCACTTTGGATAACAGACTGCATCCACATAGCATGCCTCTGTTCTGAGTGCTGTAGCCTAAGGGCATCATGGACGTTTTTTCCTTTATTTCTTCCACCAATACTATGAGGAATTTAATAAATGAGGTATTCCTGTCAGTGTCCTATTTGACAAGTGGGGAACTGAGGCAGAGAAGCACTCAGTTGAAGGGGCTAATAAACAGGACTCGGACTTTCACTCAATCAAAGCCTGGGTTAGACTGTTCCCTTCTTTCTTCATTAGACTTCTGGGAGACATGAGAGTATTGCAAGTAGAGAAAGATAGCCAGGGCCCTTTTGCTCTGTGTCCTGGCCCCTGAGAAGACCAGCTAAGAAGCAGAGGAGGAAACTTGACCGCCTTTGCCTCTGTTGTTGTCCTATAAGTCTCCATGGGACTGGAACTCTTGATGTTGGTCCCCTCCTTCCTTCTGTATGGGAAGGAGACCCATGAGGGGACAACAGCTGGGCAGCCCTGTTGCAGGGAGAGGCCACATGCCATCATCCCTCGGTGCTGGGTCCACTGTCTCTGCGTGATGAGTGCTTTGAAACTGTGCCTTGGTCTCATGCTGTGGCTCCATCGGTTTGCAGTGTTTAACACAGTGTACAACAGTGATGACAATGTGTTTGTGGGGGCACCCACCGGCAGTGGGAAGACCATCTGTGCAGAGTTTGCCATCCTGCGCATGTTGCTACAGAGCTCAGAGGGGCGCTGTGTCTACATCACCCCCATGGAGGCACTGGCAGAGCAGGTAAGCAATGGGTGTGTTCACCTCTGTGCCTTCCTGGAGGCTGTTTCTATCTGTGAGTGCAGGGTAAGCTTCTCTGAGCCTCCAAACTTGCAGAGTGATTTGGGACAGGACTCTTTGCTTTTTCTTGGTTCTTTCTCCAGTTCGTAAACTAAAGAGAAGCCTCCCATTGCTTAAAGGTTTGTGTGGGTTATAAAGTAGCTCAAAAGCTACAGGAAACAGGTCTCTCCTTTTGGTTTCTTGGCTTTTTCTTGTAATGAAGGAAGCATTTACCTGGCCTGGCCTGACACTTTCTGTCCTCCCTCTCCCTGCCTGCCAGGTGTACATGGACTGGTATGAGAAGTTCCAGGATAGGCTCAGCAAGAAGGTGGTGCTCCTGACAGGCGAGACCAGTACAGACCTAAAGCTCCTGGGCAAAGGCAACATCATCATCAGTACCCCTGAGAAGTGGGACATCCTCTCCCGTCGTTGGAAGCAGCGCAAAAACGTTCAAAACATCAACCTCTTTGTGGTGGATGAAGTCCACCTCATTGGGGGCGAGAATGGGGTATGACCTGAGTATGCGGCAAAGAAGGGAGGCTGCAGCTGGCCAAATGACCTTGGCATTAGGCCTCATGTTTGAGTCGGAGATTAGGTACTAGGGCATTTTCCCTGGAGGATTCTTCTTGTCACCTTATTTTGAAGGGATGCTGTGAGACTTTTTGAGGTACACTTAGTGGAGATTGGCTGCTGTGAAAGAGTTGGAGCCCTTAATTAGAGGAGGACGTAGGAGATCATCATTTTGAGGACTTTGAACTGTACATGAGAGTTAACTCAGGGCTGAGGGTGACACCTGGGCCTGTAGTGACTTCTCTTCCCTCTGTCCATCTCTCTCAGCCTGTCTTGGAAGTGATCTGCTCCCGGATGCGCTATATCTCCTCCCAGATTGAGCGGCCCATTCGTATTGTGGCACTTAGCTCCTCGCTCTCAAATGCTAAGGATGTGGCCCACTGGCTGGGGTGCAGTGCCACCTCCACTTTCAACTTCCACCCAAATGTACGCCCTGTGCCCTTGGAGCTGCACATCCAGGTAAGATCTCTCTGCATTCCTCTTGGCCTTCTGTCCAGACTAGCAGGTGTTGTAATTTCTGTCTCTTCTCCACGGTCACCAGGGCTTCAACATCAGCCACACACAGACTCG
Source organism: Noctilio leporinus (assembly GCA_004026585.1). NCBI lineage: Eukaryota > Metazoa > Chordata > Mammalia > Chiroptera > Noctilionidae > Noctilio > Noctilio leporinus. The sequence continues at coordinate 20,808 of PVIW01012953.1, read as the reverse complement.
CCTGCTGTCCATGGCCAAGCCTGTGTACCATGCTATCACCAAACACTCTCCTAAAAAGCCTGTCATCGTTTTTGTGCCATCTCGAAAGCAGACCCGCCTCACTGCAATTGACATCCTTACCACGTGTGCAGCAGACATCCAGCGGCAGAGGTGGGGAGGGGCTGGGCTCTGTCCACTTCATCCTGTTTGGCCTGGCTTCTCAGGGTGGGGCTGAGGGGAGTCGGGTCAAGTGAAATTGGCCCACCCTGAAGGGTGGTCTGTTTATGAGGGAGGGGTTAGCTCCCCCTCTGGCTAGGTGCTGGGTGACTATACAGGTGAGGGTATTTGCCAGGGCAGGAACTTCTCTGAGCTGAGTCAGTGCTTATGCCTCCCAGGTTCTTACACTGCACTGAGAAGGATCTGATCCCATACCTGGAGAAACTGAGTGACAGCACACTCAAGGAAACTCTGTTAAATGGGGTAGGCTACCTGCATGAGGGACTCAGCCCCATGGAGCGACGCCTAGTGGAACAGCTCTTCAGCTCAGGTAAAAAGCCATGTGGCACAGTGAGGGTATTGTATCCAAGGATACTGCTTGTATTATGCCTTAAAATACAGGGTGTGGGTGCTTGTTCTCTGTGGCACACTAGTCATTTTCAAAGTACTTTACTAATTTTTGAATCTGTTATTTAATTTTCCCAATAATTCTGTGATGTTGATGGGACAGATATTACCCCTATTTGCTAGAGGGGAAGGCTGTATCATTTCAGAGTCTGGTTTTCTAGACCAGTACCTTCAGCCTAGCCAAGGTCATTAGATCTCAGAGATGTATAAATGGTAGTAACATTTTGGTACTGGTGAAACCACAGCGGAGATGGTTCTGTCCAAGTCACTTCCCATCAGTTTTAGACCATTGAGTCTGTCAGGTTTGGGACATGCTCAGCTTAACTTTGTAGACCCAACCATGGCTGAGTTGGTACATTCCTGTGAGTAGATCCAGTCTGTCAGGCAGATACCTAAGGCTAGTTTGCCATGGGCTAAGAATTTTGTCCCAGGTTTACTTCATTGCCTCTAGGATAGTCCCTCAAGCAGGTGACAGTGTCATGGAGCCACCTCTTAGTACCCCATTCACCCCCTTACTCATATAAGACCTTATTCCCAGTAAGCTTTGCTCTGGGTCTGGAATAAGACATCCCCTGCCTGCCCGCCCTGGAGGCATTAAACCCTGTCTCAGCCAGGGATCACTGCACTCACTCGTCTTCTCCCCTCTGCTGCTCAGGAGCCATCCAGGTGGTGGTAGCTTCTCGGAGTCTCTGCTGGGGTATGAGTGTGGCTGCCCACCTGGTGATCATCATGGACACCCAGTACTACAATGGCAAAATCCATGCGTGAGTCCAACTGTGTTCTGTGCTTAAGGGGAGCCTTTCCTAAAATGGACATAATACCTGCAAATCCAGAAACTAGCTCTTAGGAGGAAAGCTGTTCTGGCAATCAACAGCCAGCAAGGTTCCAGCACAGCCTTGTTTTGGGGAGAGTTTTCAGCCTTAGGACGTAGGCTCACGTTGGCTTTTATAGTTGTCCTCCTGTGTTTTGGTAAGTGTAGAATCAGGGAGTTCAAGCTAGAAGAAACCTTAGGGTTTATGTAGTTAACCTGATGTTTTATAAATTGGGAAACTGAGTTGGTCTAGGTCACACACCCTTAGGTTGACAGTAAGTGGAAAGATTTATTTTTTCTCAGAACGAGTTAAAATAATTTAACTCTTAATAACGTAAAAAGTTTTTCCAACGTGAAGATTTTTTCTAATTTAATTTAGTTACTAATAGGAGAATATATATTACTTATGTACGTGAGTTATACAGTTTAGTAGTTAGTAACTTCCATCCATCCAAAATTAGTATTCATTCTCAGCATCTTTTCTAACCTAAAGATTGACTAATTTCTCAACACACCAACTACCAGTTGGTTGATATTTAAAACATTAATTTCTAATAAAATCTATATATATATGTACACCCACAAACAAGCATGCATTTTGTAACAGTGAATAAGATAGCATGTATTCTATGTAATATACTTCCACATTTTCTACCCACCCCCACGCCCCCAACCCCTTAACTGCATTCTATTTTTCTAAGAGTTATTGCAAGTAACTTGATTTTCCCAACTTAGGAAATAATTCCAGTTAAGAAAACTTAAAACTATATAATATTTAGCAAAGTCTGCTTATAACAAGATTATTTTAAAGCATTCATAAGTTAACGTTTGTTCTTACCCATTCAGCTATCCTATGTTTTTTGATTGGTTCATTTCATACATTTACATTTAAGGTAATTATTGATAGGTACTTGTTCATTGTCTTTTTTTCCCTTTGTACCTGTGTTTCTCTCTGTCTCTCCCTTTGTTTCTTCATCTAGTTAAAGCAGACCCTTTAGCATCTCTTGCAGTGCTGGTTTGGTGGAGGAGATGTATTTTTTTAGCCTTCTTTAGTGTGGGAAACTCCTTATTTCACCTTCCATTTTAAATGAGAGCCTTGCTGGGTAGAGTATTGGTTGTAGTTCTTCATTTTTTATTGCTTGGAATATTTTTTGCCATTCCCTTCTGGCTTGTTGTGCTTCTGGAGAAATCAGCTGATAACCTTATTGAAACCCCCATGTATGTTATAAGCTGTTTTTCTCTTGCTGCTTTTAGGATTCTGTCTTTGTCTTTGAAATTTGCCATTTTAATTATGTCTTGGAGTGGGCCTGTTTGGGTTCATCTTCATTGGGACCCTCTGTGCTTCCTAAACTTGTGTGACTTTTTCTCTCCTCACATTAGGGAAGTTTTCTGTCATTACTCTTTCAAACAGGTTTTCTATTCCTTGCTCCTCCTCTTCTCCTTTGGTATCCTTATGATGTGGATTATTATGTTTCATGTTGTCCTGCAGCACTCTTAAAACCTGTTCATTGTTTTTCAGTCTTTTTTCATTTTGTTTCACTATCTGGGAATTTTTTTCTGTCTTGTCCCATAGCTCACTGATCTGATCTTCTGCTTTCTCCTGCTTTTGATTCCTTCCACTGTGTTCTGCAATTCTGAAATTGTGTTCTTCATTTCTTCCTGGCTCTTATTGATAGTCTCTATGTTTTTTAAGTTTTTTAAGTTCCTTGTAGCTTCCCTGGAGTTCTTTGTAGTTCCCCTGGAGCTGTTTGTAGTTTTCTTTGAACTCGCTGAGCCCATTGAACGTTTCTATCATCATTATTTTGAATTCCATTTCTGATAGTCTGCTTCCCTCTATTTCATTTCACATTCTTTCTGGGATTCCTCCTTTCCTGTCAATGATGGTTTGTTTCTTTGTTTGCCCATTTTAGGTGACTCTTCTTGCTTGTTTTTGCCTCTTCAGTTGGCTTGCTTTGACTTTCTGACTTCTGCAGATTATTTTTGAAATGAGTTTTATTTTTAATATCTGACTTTACTTGTAGGTTTGGATTTAAGTCAGGTGACTTGATCATTCATGAAATACAAAGCAATTAAGTTTGGGCAGCTTTTGCCCTGGCTGAGTGGCTCAGTTGGAATACCATCTTGATGCACCAAGGTTGTGGGCTTGATTCCCATTCAGGGGACACAGGAATCAGCCAGTGGTTGCATGGATGAGTGGAACAGCAAATCAATATTTCTCTCTCTCTCCCTCTCCCCCACTGCCCCCTAAAAGAATCAGTTTTAAAAAATAATAACAGATTTGGGCAGCTATACTTACATATGCAATCTTTTATTAGGGAATCATTTTGCTTTTGGCATTAGATGGATTTGTGCCTTTTTAAAAAATTTTATTTACTTAAAGGTTTTATTTATTTATTTTTAGAGAGAAGGAAAGGGAGGGAAAAAGAGAGTAAGGGAAATATTGATGCACAAGAGGTTTATCAGTCAGTTCCTCTAGCACACAACTGGGGACCTGTCCTGCAACCCAGGCATGTTCCCTGACTGAGAATCAAAACTGGCAACCTGTCAATTCATAGGCTGGCATTCAGTCCATTGAGCCACACTAGTCCACTAGTCAGGGTGGATTTTTAGTTTTTCATTGAGGACCATCAGCAACAAAGTCACAGCTATTAAACTTGTGCCTCAACAAGATTGCTATAATGTGTCCATATCTTCCCATGTTTGCAGTTTATTCTGACATTAGGGAGTTACAGCCTATGTTAATACACTGCCTCTTTCCCCTTTGTCGCTAGGTACGTGGACTACCCCATCTATGATGTACTTCAGATGGTGGGACATGCCAACCGACCTCTGCAGGATGACGAGGGACGCTGTGTTATTATGTGCCAGGGCTCCAAAAAGGTTAGTCCTGGCCTCTGCACCATCTGGAGGTCCTGGGCCTCAGAACTTTGGCTTTTCTCTTTTCATAGAGGTTTTAGTTAGTTTTTACATTCTTTTTGTTAGCTGCTGCTTTTATTTTCCATGTTGCTTTGTAATAAGCCTTTCAGCAACAGGGAATTTTGTAGCTTTTTGTTTTTGTTGCTGTTTTTGCCTCCATGTGCTAAGGTCTTTGTCCTCTGGCTAGTTTTGTCTTCTTCCTGTGCTGCTTAGTGTGCATGATTCCAGGTACCCTCGTTCCCACTGCAAAAGTAACCAGTGATGCCAGTGAGAACAGGCATACATACCCAGCATGCCAGGTCTAGGCCCAGCTCATTTGTCTGCAGCTGCTTTTCTTCATTTTTGTGTTAGCTGTGTCTGTCACATAAGGGCCATCTTCTATCATTTGCCTTTGACTCTTCTTTGTGACCATGGTGTCATTGGCTGTACTATCTCCCCTCCCCAATCCAGGATTTCTTCAAGAAATTCTTATATGAACCCTTGCCAGTGGAATCTCACCTGGACCACTGCATGCATGACCACTTCAATGCTGAGATTGTCACCAAGACCATAGAGAATAAACAGGATGCTGTGGACTACCTCACCTGGACCTTTCTGTACCGCCGTATGACACAGAACCCCAACTACTACAACCTGCAAGGTCAGCAAACCTTGGAGCACACTGTCCTTGTGTGGTTTTCACAGTTCTTGCTGGCTGTCTCTGTGTAACTCTGCATTAACCACTCTCCTTCACAGGCATCTCCCACCGTCACCTGTCTGACCACTTGTCAGAGTTGGTGGAGCAGACCCTGAGTGACTTGGAGCAGTCCAAGTGCATCAGCATAGAGGATGAGATGGATGTTGCACCTCTGAACTTGGGCATGATCGCTGCCTACTATTACATCAATTACACCACTATTGGTGAGGGTTTGGAAGGGCTGCAGCTTTATAGGGCTAGATGATGGGCTTCTAGTGCCCATGACTATTAAAGGACGTGCCTCAGGGTAGGGCAGGGCTATGTAGGCAGTTAACTCACTTCTGTGCTCCATTCTGCTGCTTTTGACTCCTAAATCTTCTGTGTCTTTCAGAGCTTTTCAGCATGTCCCTGAATGCCAAGACTAAGGTGCGGGGCCTCATTGAGATCATCTCCAATGCGGCAGAGTACGAGAATATTCCCATCCGGCACCATGAGGACAACCTCCTACGACAAGTGAGGACACCTGGGTTTCAGGAGAATGGCCCGTGTGCTCAGAGATCTGTCACCACAGGAAAATCCCAGCATATTCCCTTCACCCGCTCCCACCCACCTCTGAGTCTTGAAGGGCTGTGAGCCTGGCGGGGTAGACCGTGCTTTGGGGCTGAGAGCAGGTGTCAGGCTAGGACACCTGTTCATCACCAGCTATTTTTCTTGTGCTTTCCAGTTGGCTCAGAAGGTCCCTCACAAGCTAAACAACCCTAAGTTCAACGACCCACACATCAAGACTAACCTGCTCCTACAGGCTCACCTGTCACGCATGCAGCTGAGTGCTGAGCTGCAGTCAGATACCGAGGAGATCCTTAGCAAGGTAGAGTATGGGTATAGTGTGGGCATGTTTGGAAGCACCCACAGGGGCCTGTGAAGTAGCAGTTCCAACCCCTCTTCCTCCCTGCTCTTGTGCTCCTACCCTCTCAGGCAATCCGGCTCATCCAGGCCTGTGTGGATGTCCTTTCCAGCAATGGGTGGCTGAGTCCTGCTCTGGCAGCCATGGAACTGGCCCAGATGGTCACCCAAGCCATGTGGTCCAAGGACTCATACCTGAAACAGCTGCCACACTTCACCTCAGAGCACATCAAACGTTGCACAGACAAGGTACACAGTATAGACCTAGCTGAGCCTAAGAGCTGAGTGTCTTGGACTTGGTGGAGGTGGTGGTGGGGTATGAGTATGAGTCACAGGAAGGGAGACTTCTAGTTCAGTCTGGTTTCTCTGAAGGTGTTATACTCTGAGATGCTAGCGAACCTGATGACTGAGAGCCATATTCTGTCTGAAGCCATGGGATATCTTTATATGGCTGACAGTATAGGATGGAAATTAGCAGCCACTATTTGTTGTTAGCATGTGTTCTCTTCTCCCATGACCTCTAAATGCCCATTGCAGGGAGTGGAGAGTGTTTTTGACATCATGGAGATGGAGGATGAAGAGCGAAATGCTCTGCTTCAGCTGTCTGACAGCCAGATGGCAGATGTGGCCCGCTTCTGTAACCGCTACCCCAATATTGAACTGTCCTATGAAGTGGTGGATAAGGACATCATCCGCAGGTGAGCCAGAGAGGGCCAGGTGCTTTGCTGTGGGGTCCCTGCTGGTATCCTGTGACTCCACTGCCCGGCACTGATGTGCTGCCCTGCTTTTCTCCCCATCAGTGGTGGACCTGTTGTGGTGCTGGTACAGCTGGAGCGAGAGGAGGAAGTCACAGGTCCTGTGATTGCACCTCTCTTCCCACAGGTATGTCATGGTAGCTGGCTTTTCCATGTATTTACTGGAGGCCTTTTATTTATTGGTAGACTCAGAGTATATAAGGGTGCATTGTCACTATGTAGGGAAATTTAGAGTAATAATGAAGTTATGAATCATAGACTGAGTTAATCTTGTGGCTATTGGTATTTTCTTTTTTTGTCTTGAAATGGTTTTTAAAAATCCTTACCGATGGACATTTTTCCATTGCTTTGAGAGAGAAAGAGAGAGAGAAACAGTTCGTTATTTAGTACCTCCCATCTGTACCTGGACCAGAGATCATATAGTGCCTAGACTGGGGATTGGACCCATGGCCTAGGCCTGTGCCTTGATCAGGAATTGGACCTGCAATCTTTCAGTTACAGGATGGAGCTTTAGCCAACTGAGCTACAGTGGCCAGGGCTGCCTTAAAATCGTTTTGATGACTGGCCATTATTAAAAACAGCAGTTGAACATTATTGTCATTTTGTGACTATTAAAACACAATTGTCTTTAACCTTAAATTAAATGGCTCCAGGACAGTTAGACTTTACTAAGTATTTCTTCTCTCTGTTTCTCATTGCCACTTACTGTGCATCCAGTTGTTTGTGTCCTACCAGAAAGAAAAGCTGACCCCTTATGGGAGGAGAGTAATTGAAAGTTGAAAGCAGAAACCATATATACTAAGTTAAATTTTACAAACTAGTTAATACACTCTGAAAAATGATGCTTTGCCTGGCTGGTGTGGCTCAGTGGATTGAGCACTGGCCTGCAAACCCAAGGGTCGCTGCCCACTCAGGTTGCAAGCCAGGTCTCCAGCCAGTTCCTTAGCTGGAGGCAGGTGAAAGTAACACTGATGCTTCTCTCCCTTTTTCCCTTCCTTCCTGCCCTTCTCTCTGAAAATAATAAAACAATAAAATATTTCTTTTAAAAATGCTTTGATCTGGGCTTTCTTAGAGTGGAATGGCCAATAGGTTTCTTTTTTCAAAGATCTCATTTATTTTATTATTTCTAAAGAGGGGAAGGGGGAGAAGCAGAGAGGGAGCGAGACATCAATGTATGGTTGTCTTTCACCTGCCTGTAGCTATGGATTTGGCTGGAGACCTGGCTTGCAACCTGGTTATGGGCCCTGGCTCGGAATGGAACCAGCGACCTTTGAGTTCGCAGGCAGGCACCTTATCCACTGTGCTACCAGCCAGGTCTGCAAGCAGGTTTCTTGATAGAGGCAAGGCCCACTTTGGATCCTCTCTGGGCAAGCTCCTCTCCATGGTTGTATTTGAAATGTGGCAGATGTGCCCGAAAAGTATGTCTGAATAACTCAAAGCTGCCAGACCGCATGGTCGAGATCTCTTATAGTGGAATATTGGATGCAGTGGCAAATACTAAACGGAGAAGGTACTTGGGGACAAGGAAATAAGCCTGAACCAAAAAATGAGCCTATCTGCTGCTTAAAAATTGAGTTCATTTGAGATACCTTATAACAGTTTCAAAGTCTTACCAAATTATATTTCAAGAGGAAATTTTAGAAAGCTTTCCATCTGGTTTTCCTACTTTTGTAACCATTCTCATGGTCTCATACGACTGTCAAGCTTTATGTGCTGAAATTTTTGGCTTTTGGTCCCTGCAGAAACGTGAAGAGGGCTGGTGGGTGGTGATCGGAGATGCCAAGTCCAATAGTCTCATCTCCATCAAGAGGCTGACCCTGCAGCAAAAGGCCAAGGTGAGTGTCCACCAGAAGAGCATTTGTTCTGAGACAGGGGTGGGGTGCTCTCCATGTGTCATGCTCTCCCTGATTCCGTCCTTGCCTGTTCTCTCTAGGTGAAGCTTGACTTTGTGGCCCCGGCCACTGGCGCCCACAACTACACTCTGTACTTCATGAGTGATGCTTACATGGGATGTGACCAGGAGTACAAATTCAGTGTGGATGTGAAAGAAGCTGAGACAGACAGTGACTCGGATTGAGTACAGCCTTTGCATAGAGGAGCTGAAACTGAGTTAGAAACTTGGACATTTGTACAGGATCATAGCTGTGGAGCCCAGGTGTGTTGGTGGGGAGGACTGCCAGTCAATGTAGTTGCTTGTCCCAGCCCACTTCATTCCATTTCCGTGTTACTACTTTGCCATCCAAGATTTGGATCCAGTGTATGCAGGTGTCGTGTGGCTGTCAAGCATGAACTGTATAGCAGTTTTAGGCATGTTCTTGGTAGTTGTTTGATTACAGAGTCAGACATTGTAATAAAATAAATTGGAGACACAATTTGTCTTTGCAGTGATTCCAACTTGTTTCTTTTCTCTAACCTAAGGCTCTTGGCCAAAAAGATTTTTTTAACCACAGAATTTAGGATTAATACTTCTAGAGGACAAGGCTTTTCTTTGGGCTGTCATAAGCAGACATTTCAGCAGATGTGGAGGAGGGGTAAGGTAACTTTTTAAAGTCAGTGTACCTGGGCCCCCACCTTGTTACCCAGTTATCACTACCACTGCAGGGACTAACACTGAGCTGCAGGGACAGGTCACAGGCTAAAAGTTTCTGAAGATCTTCAGTCTGCCATACGGAGGCAGCACAAGAGAGACTGGGCACACCAGCTGGGTGTGGCCCAAGTTTGGCATACTGATATGTTCCCGATCTATAAACTTTCCTCTTCAAATTCTTGCTCTCTGTTCTGGAATAACTGCATAAAATTGGATGGTTCTCAAGGGTCATTCCCTTGGGTCAGCACTTTGCAAATGATTTGGTTTTAGGAACCCTTTACACTATAAAAATTAAGAACCCCAGAGGTTATCTATTGCTATTTACTATGTTAAAAATTAAAAATAATGCATTAAAGATAACTTATATTGACTTTATAAAAAATTACTTCCAAAGCAATAAATCCAGGGAGAAGAGTGGCCTGTGATGTTTTTACAAATCTCATTTCTGACATAATAGAAGACAGGGATTTCTGTAGTTGCTTCTACTGTTGTGTATGTTATTTAAATTGAAGTAAAGCTGACTTTACATGCAAAAAACAGTGGAAAGGAGTATTTACAGCCTTGGAAAGTGGCTATTTGGTGCTATAATGAGACTTGACAAGTGATAGTTTCTTAAGTGAAATGTGGAATCTGAAACTTGTACCGTTACATTAAGACCATGGGTCTCTGTTACCCATGAATGGTTCTGTAACATCACATGTTAATCATTTGGAAAAGGCTGATTCTCTGAATCACGCGGATCTCCCAAATGTTGACATAGTTCATTATACAAATCGCATTTGTTAGTATACCACCAACTCATCAGAAGCATCTGAGTTAGTACCTTGGTACTTGTCAATTCACCCTGGATGCTGAAATGGTGTCTCAATAAAGCATTTTCTCTTGCAGGGTGGTGTGATTCATCCAAGTTCTAGCAAGGGTCATGTGTTGCTGAAATATTTTTTTCTGGTCAAAACATGTTGAGTACAGGGTTTAATGAGTTCTGCAGCTGACAAGTAGCAAGGTGTCAAGTTCATGGTGGCTATTGGTTTTCCAGAAATTCTAATTTTTTCCTTAAATGCTTGATCATTGGCAATGTTATCATTGCCCTTTGAAGTGAAAGGGTCATTCATTTCCCAGAAATTGTTAAGTGATCAAATTTTGATACAATTTGCTACTTATAAGTAAACAGCTCTTTCAGCTTGCAGTTCAGCTACACAACTGCTTTTCCTCAAGACACTTTATTGTGCTATTTGTATGCTCCCATTATCACAGAACGTGGCAATGTTCTCAAGGGTCAAGATTTTATACAATTAGCCTGGCTTGTGTGGCTCAGTGGATTGAGCACTGGTCTGTGAACCAGGTCACATGTTTGCTTTCCAGTCAGGCGGGGTATATGCCTGGGTTGGGGGTCAGGTCCCCATTTGAGAGTGTGTGAGAGGCAACCAGTCAACTCTTGCACATGTTTCTCCTTCCCTTCTCTCTCTAAAAGTAAAATTTAAAAAGATTTTATGGCCCTGACTGCTATGGCTCAGTGGACTGAGTGCCAGCCTACAAAAGGGTCATTAGTTTGATTCCCAGAGCACATGACTGGGTTGCAGGCCAGGTCCCCAGTTAGGGGCATGCAAGAGGCAACCACACACTGTCTCCTCTTTTTCCTCCCTTCCTAAGTAAAATCTTCAGTAAAAAAAGGTTTTATGCAATTAATTTGTATTTGTTCTCGAGGGATATTTCTAAGTGAAGTTGGCAGTACTTTTGCTGAAAGCAAGGTAGTGAAGATTACAACTCCTAGTTGGTGCCATTGCCATGGCTCCTGCCAACTTGTCAACGGACCTCTCAGACTCCCAGTGACCTGGCAAAGTGCTTTTTTTAAAAAAAGATTTTATTATTTTTAGAGAGAGTTAAGGGAGGGAGGAAGAGAGGGAGAGAGACATCCATGTATGGTTGCCTTTCACCTGTCTCCAGCTACAGACCTGGCTGGAGACCTGACCTGCAACCTGCTCATGTGCCCTGGCTGGGAATCGAACCAGTGACCTTTAGGTTCACAGGCCGGCAGCTATCCACTATGCCACCAGCCAGGTGCAAAGTGCTTTTGAGAAACAGTGCTTTTGGTATTGCTCCAGCTGTCTGTTCAGTCTATGGTCATTATTTCTGTGTTGTAAAACAGTAATGAAGGTTGTAGCTTTGGGGAACAGTCCTAAATCAAAACCCTTATCAAGTGAGGTAAGACTAGAGTAAGATGGCAGAACTAATTGCCTATGACAGAAATTCTCTACCTTTTTTATTCCTCTAAGGAGCTATGTCAGAATCTTTCCTACTTAACCTCACCATGAAAATTAATAGCACAGATACACTGTGTGTGTTATGTACTGCGGTCCCTTAGATGACCACAAACTATCTCTGAAGGGTTTTTTTGGTCTTCCATCGAAGACACTCTCAGCCCCATTGAGAGTGTATGGCCTGTGGCCAATAATGACTCTACCTTTTAGGGTTCACACCCTTCCCCATTCTTTTTTTTTTTGGCATTCCCCATAGGCATAGATGATACATGAGAGTTTCTAAGGGAAAGCACAAGTATTGTTAAACTAGACACATCAGGAAGGCAGGACTTACTTCAGAAAAGGACTCCTGGAAATGTTTTTAATTGTGAATGTCCTGGTAATATAAATGAGAGTTGGGACTCACATTATTTCTGTAAGGCTTATGATTTCAGAAAGGTCTAAAATACAATTCTCCTACATACAGACACAGTGATTGTTAGTACATTCACCTCCTGCCCTAACTTGAACACTGTGAACTAAAGGGAAACAAACTTGGTGCCATAAGTACAAGGTACTGCTTGTTCTATAGTTGTTCAGAGGAGGGGAATTGAGTGGTTCTGTGGCCCTGCACATCTACCCAGGTCTGACTAGAAAAGAGCCAAGTTAAAGGTTGCTCCTTCAGGTCCTCTTGGGCTAGTACAGTCTCGATATTTTATGGGGAACAATGATTCTGTCCAAAGCAGAGGTGGCTCAGAGGCCTTCAGGCTGTTGATACTTCCAGAAGGCCACCTCACCATCATCACTGCAGGAGGCCAGAAGCCCCCGTTCCTTAGGGTTCCAGGCCACACAGTTGACATCCTGGGAATGGGCCTGAGGCAAGTGGGCTGTCACGGAGAAGGTGGGCTGCTGCGGATCTGAGCCAGGGTCCTCCTCAAACACTCGGATGGCATCGTCCCCACAAGCTGTAGCCAGGGCTCCTGTCAGTGAACACCTGGGAGGAACACATGCGTGCATCAGTGCACATGCTGGTGGCTGCTCCCTCCCCAATCAGGCAGGTTAGTATAAGGTGTTGTTTCCCCAGCCCTTGGCTGGCTTTCTTTCCCAACTTCAGGCTTCAGCTAACTTCTCTTATTAAAGAGCTCCCCTAACTAATACACAGCCACAAGACATCACTCCCTGAGCATTCAAGTGCTGTAATCTAGGCTTACCCCCAATATTAACCTAAAAAACTACCTAAGATTCTGAATTATACTTTTTTCACTTAACGTAAGCAATTTCCTTTGCCATGAAGTTCGTGAACCAACCTTTTTTTTTTTTTTTTTTAAAGATTTTATTTCATTATTTTTAGAAAGAGGGGAAGGGAGAGAGGCAGAGAGGGAGAGAGATATCAATGTGCGGTTGCGTTTCACCTGCCTCCAGCCACAGACCTGACTGGAGACATGGTTTGCAACCTGGTTAAGTGCCTTGGCTGGGGAATCAAACCTGCAACCTTTGGGTTCGCAGGCTGGCACCTTATCCACTGTGCTATCAGCCAGGGCACCAACCATTTTTTAAAAGAGATATAACATGTCACTGAATTTTACCACTTAAGTCTGTTTATGTTACTCCCAAATGTTTTCTAATATACAGAGTATGCACGATAAAGTGGCAAAATTTTAGTAAAATAAACATATCACAAAACTGTTATATTTTGAAATAAATTTATTCTTATATGTAAATACATAAACAGTCATTATTTTTTAAATTGTTCAAAGTCTCCATTTGCTGCAATAGTACTCAATTCGACTTCAGAATCTTGAGCATGCTTTAATGAACTTTTCTTTATCCATGGACATCATAATGTTTTCCCTCTTAGCTTTAACAGCCTCTTTATTGGAATGAGGTTGTTTATTCACTTCTCTCTCACAAATGCTGCATACGTAATAGTCTAAAGGATTTGCATCTGGTGAATGAGGCGGCCAGATTTCCTTTGACCAGAATTCAGGAACACTGACTCTGAGAAATTCTTGCACCTTTTGGGCATTATGTGCTGGTGCACCATCTTGTTGGAAGAGAAAACGATGTTCATTTGTGACTTGCTTCATCCACAGTACAACTACTCTCAAAACGTCAAGGTAAATATCAGCAGTCACCTTCAAGCCTTGTAGGAAAAAATGTGGAGTCATATTTCCTTCATTGCTGACAACTCCTAACACCAGCACTGTAGCAGGAAATTTCGTTTTCATGATAATTGGAACTTCATTAAGATTCTCACAGAGCCACCTGTTGTGTCTTCTGTTGACCATCTGGTCCTGCTGAGAATTCTTTTCATTAGAGAAGAAAATCAGAGGGTTTTTTCCTTTGGGATTTTTCAATTTCGTTAACAGTGTCCTTACTTTTTCAAAGCTCTTTTCCTTTGTCTGCTGTGTCATAAACTGGCCTCTTCTAAGAATATACGATCTGTATCTGATATCTTCAGCAATCATTTTGCAAACCGTTGTATCTGACATCTGCAGTTCTCTTGCTATGGAGTGCATTGACTTTCCTGGATCTTTACCAATGATCTCCTGGATTCTGTGTACAATATCTGGACTTGTGCAATCCTTGTGTACCTTATGCATTTTTGTTGGTGTGGCAACATCAGGATCAGCATCATATACCTTCATGTTGTCATGTATGTTAAGGGATGTTATTGAAGTCTGTAATTTCCTTAGCAGTTCGCCCTGCATGCAGTCCAGAAATTATGGTTACTCTAACATCATATTCCTTTGACATGATGGTTGCTCTCAGAATTTAATATTTTATATCTGAAACACTGATGTTAAATCATAACCTTAGAAACAAAGTTGTTCAAATTAATAAGAAGCATGTGAAATAAGGAGAGGCAACGTTATTGCCAATTTATTGCACGCACCCTGTAAATAAAGCTTTGAGGCAAATAAATTTTTTTTCATTATTTAGTGTTATTTCCTAGGGATAGATTCTTAGGGCCAGAACTGCCCCTGACTGACTCTCCTATATGAATGGTATTGGTTTTTTAGACTCCTTAAGGGTAGTCAGTGTTACCGAACCATAAAAATCCTGGCCATGAATCCAGTTTCAGTAATGAACCTTTCTGGATGGTCCAATGTTGTATGATCTTCTGCAAAGATCAGTGCTGCTGCCTTCACTGCCTGGGAGCTTAACACCGGTACAAATCTGGGTCTAAATCCGCTCTGGATTCCCATGAACCTAAGCCAGCCAGCTCTAATCCAGCATGGTGACTGGCCTGTTCTGAAGAAATGAAGGTGCTGCTCTCTATTCCTATGTACTCTCAAAGGGTGCAGAGAGAAGGTCTGACTTTTCTAAAATGTCTCCAAATTGGGGAAAGGAGATGAAGGTCTTACCAAGCAATGTCATAAATGGTCCTGGAGTGGAAGCCTGACAAAGTGCAGATACATTTCCAGCTGGGATCAGAGCTGCTGCATGCCACACCTGCAGGACAGACAAGTCTGAGACATATCTGTTTCCTGGGCACCTCAGGGGACTAATTGCCTCACTGTAGAGGAGATCCTAATTTGCCCTTGTTCACCCCTACCCTCAATCATGAATCCTCATCTTCATTCCTCTGTCCCCATTCTCACCCACCCGCCTTACATATTATGACCAAATTGGTATTTTTACAGAAATCTGAGGAAATGTCCTGTTCTTAAAAACAAACGAAAAAACACCTTATGCTACAGAGACTATGTCTGACTAGTTAGCTTGCCTTTGAAGGCCACTCACCAGCCAACCCAATGCACCTTATTTCTCACCAAACCTTTTATATACCCTATGCTTCACCTAAACGAATCACTGCTTCTTGAGTAATCTAAGCTTTCTCATCTTTAACGTCTTTGCTCTTGACCTTCTGTTTTCACTCAGAGTTCTCTTCCTATGTTAAAATTCCACACCCTGGCCAGGTAGCTCAGTTGGCTGGAGTATCATCCATGCACCAGAATGTTGCAGGTCTGGTCCCCAGTCAGGACATGTTCTGGAGGTAAATTAATTGAGGCTTTACTCATATTGACATTTCACTCTCTCTCTTTGGAAATAATACAAAAACATATACTCAGCTGAAGATTATAAAAAATCCTATACACCCTTTCAAGTTCCAATGAAAACAGCCTTTCCACACAGCCTTCCCTGACTCTTCCAGAAATGGCTGGTGCCTTTACATGGCACATCTCCCCTTCTACCCCAGTTTGCAATGTTTCATCTATGTCTTAGCCTCTAAGTAGACTGTCAACCACTTGGAGAGGAGTCTTCTTAGCTCTGCATCTGGCCCCTCACCTTGTTCATTGCCTGGTAGATACTGGCGCCAAATGCGCACAGTACGGTCATCACTGCAAGATGCTAGACGCTGGCCACTGGGGTCAAAGGCCAAGCTCCATACAGTGGATTCATGGCCCTCAAGGGTGGCACAGCATACCCAGTCATCCTCTTCCTCCCGGTAGAGCTTCACTGTGTCATCATAGCTGGCAGACGCTAATAGCTGGGAATGCACGAAAACACAGTACTTATGACCCAGGAATCACCTGTGGTTCCAAAACCTCTCCCTGCTTGGACAGGACAGTCCCAGGGAGTTTTATAACAGAGATTAATGTATCTGTAGTCAGATAGCGATCCCTATGAAAACCAGGCTAAGGCTAAGGGGCAGAAGGGGGCTGGGCACAACCAGAATTCCTTCCCACCAAAGTAATTTGCCAGACTCTTACCTCCTGGCTTGGGTGCCAGACCACGTGCTTCACATCCTGTGTATGAGAATTGAGGACGCTGACACATTCGTACTCATCTTCCTCATCAACTGTGGGAAGAAAACATAAAGACCATGAGCTGACCCTCTATGAGTCACATAGTGCATTGTCTATGTGCTGGCTCCCAAGTGCACCTGGAGGGATTTGGACTTACCTTCCCAGACCCATACACTCTTATCTCTGCTGCAAGTAGCAAGGAGATTGCCAGATGGGGCCCAGGCCACTGACTTGACCTCATTTTCATGGCCTTCCAGAGTGGTCACACACTGTCAGAAGGGAAGAGGGTCAAGAATCAAAGGAAATCACTGGCCCACCTTGGCTCAAGTTCCTGAATCAATCCTGGGGAGCAAAAAGGCAACAATCCTGGTCCTATACAGCCTGGTTACCTCAAAATCATCCTGATTCTTCTTCCAAATGCAAGTGGTAGCATCAAAGCTGGCAGAGGCCAAGTAATTGCCACAGGGAGACCAAGCTACCTTCCGCACAGTGCGCTGGTGGCCTTCAGAAAGGACAGATTTGCAGATCCAGTTGTTACCTAAAAGCAGAGGACAGGCCAGGCTCTTGGTCTGGGTGCACAAGAAGACACTGAAACACTATCAATGCTATCTGAGGATTGGGGCTAGTACTGGAGCCAAGCACAGGCCACGCACAATAGGCATATTTAACAGCATGTTTTCAGGAACTGACCCTACTTCCTCTGGAGGCATCATATGTAGAGTGACCCTACTAATTTATTATTAAAAAAATATTTTTAAACATTTTACTAATTATTTTTAGAGAGAAGGGCAGGGAGGGAGGAAGATACATCAATGTTTGGTTGCCTTTCACCTGCCTCCAGCTACAGACCTGGCTTGCAACCCGGTTATGTGCCCTGGCTGGGAATTGAACCAGTGGCTCTTGAGTTCGCAGGCCACGCCCATCCCCGGGGCAACAGCAGCCAGAACCATCCTACTAATTTAAAAGTCAATGGTTCCCAAATGCCCTTGGGATAAAATGTAAACTTCTCCATCGTTGCAAATTACTCTGCAGGTTACTTTCCACGCTTCTGTCTTTTCCTGCTTCAGCAACTACCACGATTTCCTCCGCAGTTCCAGCTGCCTCCTGGCGTTTTTGCTTCTAGTACTCGCCCGAAGTCTTTATCGGAGTGGCTAAAGTCCACCTCGAGGTGGCCTCTCTCCACTTTCCCTGGGCGCTCCCCTAGGCCGGCACCCGCACCTAACGCACGCGGAACTCCAGGCGGCGGGAAAGCGCGCCCAAGCAGGGCTTACCCTCGGTGCCCCAGATGCGGACACTGCGGTCGCCCCCGCATGAGGCCAGCAGGGTTCCTGCGGGGTTCCAGGCCAGAAACCAGCAGCGCGAGTCGGGGTGCGCAGGGATACGGCCCAGCAGCACCAGCGAGTCCTTCATGGCGACGCGACGCGACGCTGGTCTAGGAGGAGATCGGTACAGTACAGATGGCGGGGGCTACCGCGCAGATTCCCGCGACCTCCACTCAGCTTTCCGAGGCTGCGGGCGGATCACTTCCACCAAAGGACCCGGGTCGACCTGGGAACCGAAGTGCCCACTAAGGCAGCGGCGTGTTCCCCCGGCGAAAAGCGTCGCGGGACCCCAAAGAACTACCAGTCCCGTGAGGCCCCACGTAGGGAGGCGGGGGTGCGTCGGCCTCCGCGGCTTGCGGAGACTGGGTGTGGAGCGGCGGGAGGCGGAGGCAGAGGAAGAGGAAGCGGAAGTGGGTCTGCCCCGGGTAGGTCCGGGTGTTTGGGTTTAGGGCCTGGGGTCCCTTGGTCCTGGACTGCTGAGGAACCTGGGACGGGAAGGAGCGACGCCATCCCTGAGGCCTGCTGACTGGTGAGGAACAGCGATCGGTGTGGGAAGGCCTTTCCCGGGTAGAGGTCGCATTCCTGAGCGCCGTTCCCGGATCCTGGGTCCCCGATCCCCGCGGCCCAGCTTAGTCCTCCTTCCCTCGGCATCCTCTGGCTTGAGACTCAGGGTCCGGGTCTCTCTCCTACCAATAACCCATATCCCCGTCCCCCACTCTCCACCCCGGTCTTCCCAGTCGGCTCCCAACCCTCTTCCTGGTCCTCATTCTGCTCCTCTCCAGGGACCCAGTCACCGTCCCCGCCCCTGAATCCCTGCAGCCCTCCTGTCTCGGTTCTGCCCCAGGTCCCAAGCCCCGCAGCCTCCGGTGTCGGCTCTGGTAGCCCTGTGCCTTCCTCACTTGCCTCCCGCCCTGAAACAGGTGGACTGCGGGGTCCGCGGAAGTCGGCTGAGCATCAGAGACCCCGGAGCGACGGCGGGCGGCCCCGGGCATGTACGCCCCGGGAGGCGCAGGGGTGCCGGGTGGGCGCCGGCGGAGGAGCCCGGGAGGCAGCGCCCTGCCCAAGCAGCCGGAGCGTAGCCTGGCTTCGGCCCTGCCCGGCGCCTTGTCGATCACGGCGCTGTGCACTGCCCTCGCCGAGCCTGCCTGGCTGCATATTCACGGCGGCACCTGTTCCCGCCAGGAGCTGGGGGTTTCCGATGTGCTGGGCTACGTGCACCCGGACCTGCTGAAAGGTGAGGTCGCCTTTCTTCCTGAGCGACCGGGGCTCCTTGGTGGGGAACAGTGGGGGTTGGAGCTGTGATAGCCATAGCAAGACTTGGTTGAAGGAAACAACCCCATTGTTGCCTGGTGTGCATGCCCACCAGGTGGCTCTGTTTGGGGTCCTGCTTCTCATTAATGAAATGTTATTCAGCCAGGCACCTACTTTTCACGCTATGCTAATCTGCACTGCTGCTATTTTAGGATTCTGCCTGAGAAAGGGTGCTGTATACCGAGAAGAGATAAGGGTGCTAGGCATTACAATTAGTCGTCCCTTTCTAAGAAACCTCTGGGCTGTAGGAAGATATTCTTAGGGCAACTGATTGATGGAGAAAATGGAACTTTTAATTTGGCTAGATTTTAAAATATATTTTCGAATTCTACAGTAGTTGGATTTTTATTATAGAAAAGGGGAGTTTCTGGCATTTTAGATAACCAGGAGTCAGTTCCAGCCTCAGTGAAACAGTTGGAATTTGGCTGTTGGAACCAGATTCCTGTACCCCATTGAGGCGAGGTGATTTCAGCCTGGTGGGCAGAGAAAAGGGGAAAAGAACCAGGGACTGATTTCCTTGCTGGACACAGGGCAGGCCAAAGCCTGGGTAGGGGACATTGCTGCTGTTCCAGGGAGCCCCATTGCTGCTGCTGCCCACCCCTATCTTTAGCATTAAGGGTACAGGCTGTGTGGTATGAGCACAGGACGGTACTGGCTGCCTGGCTTTTACTGAAAAATGGTCAGTGAATCCCACACAGCCCTTAGTACTAGCATAGTTCCTCACCCGCCCCCCATCTTATTAAAAAACATTTATAGGGGGTCACATTGGTTAATAGGATCATATAGGTTTCAGGTGCACATTTCTGTGATACATGACCTGTATCTACTGTGTGTTCTCTACCTAAAATCAAACCATCTGTTGTCACCATATATTAGACCCTCTCTACCCTCAGCCTCCTTCCCTCCCCTGGTAACCACCACATTGCTCTCTGCGTTGATGAGTTTCAGTTTAGCATCCCACATATGAGTGAAATATGATTCTTATATTTTTGTGACCGACTTATTTGACCCCCCTGGTCCTTTGAACCATTCTTGAAGGTTTTCATATTTTTTCCTTCTGCCACTCTCTGGCTGTGATGTGTTTCAGGTGTTTGCTGACGCATGTTTCAGAAGCCTTTCATGTTAGATAGCTTCACATCACCTCTAAGGACTCAGACCCTGGGGTTTGGTGAAAAGGTCAAATTCCCCTCTGTGCCTTGGATCTTACACCATTTCAGCTAGGCTGAAAAGCTGTATCCTTGTGGCCTAATGTTGTCTTTCTCTGACTGTTTCACATCTCCTTTGGGATTTTGAGGGTTTAGGATGAGTTAAAGAAGAGAACAGGATGGGGGCTTCTGGTTTGTTTCCAGGTTCTTCCCTGATGATAGCCTTTGCTGGGCTGGCTCATTTAGACAGAGTTGTACACACAATGGAGGCTTTGTGACATGCAGTTTTTTCTCTGGCTTTGTAGTTGATGGCAGAAAGGCCATCAAGCTGGAATTGAGTCTGGATGGTTTTCCCCTTAGCACATTCCTCTTACTTGTCTTCTTTGAGGCACAGCTACCAACATCACTTCATCTAGACCTTTGCACTTAATCTCCTGGTGTTTCAGTGTTTCAAGGGCATCTGGGATAGAGTTCCTGATGTTTCTCTCATTCACATTATTCCTAGGGAGGCTCATGAAATTCGTGCAATGGCGGGGAGAGGCTATGTGATCCCAGGTCCTTACTTCAGAAGTGCAGGAAGCTGTCTTAGAGAAGTGAAGTCACATCTCTCTAGGGCCACACATCTGGGGGTGGCATAGCTACATGTGCCCCATCTACTGACTCAATGTAAAGTGGTATTTTTTTATCTTTAGTTTTACTTCAGCTTTCATAGGAATGATCTCAGGCTTATTCTACTTTGGTGTATGTTCTTGTCAAAGCCATGTAACAAATAATAATGAATTCTTAGT
>PVIW01012952.1:0-14976 GCA_004026585.1 Noctilio leporinus | reverse complement strand
GACCATTGAAGGTGTATTCATTGTATTCATGTATCTGATTCTATTTTGCTTGTTTGTTTTGTTCATTATTGTCCTGAAATGGGTGAGATCATATGGCATTTGTTTTTCAATGACTGGTTTATTTCACTAAGCATAATTCTCTCCAGTTCCATCCATGCTGTTGCAAAGGTTAGGAGTTCTTCTTTCATTCTGCTGTGTAGTATTCCATTGTATAAATGTACCAAAGTTTTTTGATCCAATCATCCACTGATGGGCATTGAGGCTGTTTCCAGCACTTGGCTATTGTAAATAGTGCTGCTATGAACATAGGGGTACACAGGTTCTTATGAATTGGTGTTTCAGGATTCTTCAGGTATAGTCCTAATAGTGGAATTGCTGGATCAAAAGGCAGTTCCATTTTTAGTTTTTGAAGGAGACTCCATACTGTTTTCCATAGTGGCTGCACCAGCATACATTCCCACCAACAGTGCACGAGGGTTCCCTTTTCCCTACATCCTTACCAACACTTGTTTGTTGATTTGTTGATAATTGCCATTCTGACAGGTGTGAGGTGTGGTATCTTACTGTGGTTTTAATTTGCAACTCTCTGATGGCTAGTGATGTTGAGCATTTTTTCATATGCCTCTGGGCCCTTTGTATGTCTTCCTCAGAGAAGTGTCTGTTCAGGTCCTCAACCCATTATTTAATTGGGTTGTCTGTCTCCTTGGTGTTGAGTGGCATTAGTTCTTTATATATTTTGGATATCAAACCCTTGTCTGAGGTTTCATTGGCAATTATGTTTTCCCATACAGTTGGTTCCCTTTTAATTTTGCTGGTTTTCTTTAGCTGAAGAGAAACTTTTCAATTTGATATAGTCTCATTTGTTTATTTGTTCTTTTATTTCCTTTGCCCTTGGTGAAGTTATCAGTAAACATATTTCTGTGTGGGATATCTAAAATTTTACTGCCTATATTTTCCTCCAGGGCCTTGATGGTGGCACTGCTTTATGCTTAAGTCCTTTATCCATCTTGAGTTTATTCTGGTGTATATTGTAAGTTGGGGGTCTAGTTTTTTTTGCATGTCATTGTGCAATTCTCCCAACTCTACTTGTTGAAGAGATCATTTTTACTCCATTTTATGTTCCTTCCCCCATTGTTGAATATTAATTGACCACAGAGTCCTGGGTTTATATCTGGGCTCTCTATTCTGTTACATTGATCTACATGTCTATTCTTATGCCAGTACCATGCTGTTTTGATGACAGTAGCCTTGTAGTATTGTTTGAAGTCTGGTATTGTGATTCCTCCTACCTTGTTCTTCCTTCTCAAGATTGCTGTGGCTATTTGTGGGCATTTTTGGCTCCATATAAATTTTTGAAGTATTTTTTCTATTTCTGTGAAGTATGTCATAGGTATTTTCATTGGGATTGCATTGAATCTATAGATTGCTTTGGGTAATATGGACATTTTAATTATGTTAATTCTTCCCATCTATGAACATGGTATATGCTTCCATTTATTTGTATCTTCCTTAATTTCTTTTTTCAGTGTTCTTTACTTTTCTGAGTACAGATCTTTTACCTCCTTGGTTAAGTTTATTTCTAAGTACTTTACTTTTCTTGTTGCTAAATGGGATTTGTTTTCTCACTTCTAGCTCTGATGTTTCATTATTGGTATACAAAAGTGCTTTTCATTTCTGAATATTGACTTCATATCCAGCTATTTTGCTAAATTTGCTTATTAGGTCGAGTAAGTTTTTGGTGGAGCCTATCGGGTTTTGTATACATAGTATCCTTTCATCTGCAAATAATGGCAGTTTGATGGCAGTTTGACTTCCTCCTTTCCAATTTGGAGACCTTTGATTCCTTTTTCTTCTCTGATAGCTATGGCTAGAATTTCCAAAATGATGTTGAACATAAGTGGAGAAAGTGGACAGCCTTGTCTTGTTCCATATCTTAGGGAGAAAGCTTCTAGTTTTTGCCCATTGAGTATAATGTTTGCTTCATGTTTCTCATATATGGCCTTTATGATGTTGAGGTATGTTCCCTCTATTCTCATTTTGCTGAGGGTTTTCATCATATATGGTTGCTGTACTTTATCAACTGCCTTTTCAGCATCTATTGATATAATCATATGGTTTTTGTCTTTTATTTTGTTGATGTGGTGTATTACATTTATTGGTTTGGGAATGTTGTACCATCCTTGCATCCCTGGGATGGAACCCACTTGATCATGGTGTATGACCTTTTTAATGTATTGCTAGATCTGGTTGGCCAATATTTTGTTGAGAATCTTAGCATCTATGTTCATCAGAGATATTGGCCTGTAGTTCTCTTTCTTAGTTGTATCTTGACCTGGTTTTGGGATTAGAATAATATTGGCCTCATAGAAAGAGTTTGGGAGTCTTACCTCCTGTTGGACTTTTTTGAATAAAAATTTTTTTGAGAAGGATAGGAGTTAGTTCTTCTCTAAATGTTTTGTAGAATTCACCTGTGTAGTCATCTGGTCCAGGGCTCTTGTGCTTTGGGAGATTTTTGATTACTTCTTCAATTTCACTAGCTGTTCTTGGCCTAGTCAGGATGCATGCTTCTTCTGTATTCAGTGTTGGTAGATTATACATTTCCAGAAATGTGTCCATTTCACCCAGGTTGTCATATTTCTTGTCATATAGTTTGTAGTAATTTCTTACAATCCTTTGTATTTCTGGAGTGTCAGTTGTGATTTATCCTGTCGGTTCTGATTCTGTTTATTTGGGTCCCCTCTCTCTTTTTCTTGGTGAGTCTGGATAAAGGCTTGTCAGTTTTGTTTGTTTTTTCAAATAACCAGCTCCTGGACTTGTTGATTCTTCAAATTGTAGTTTGAGTCTCAAGGTTATTTAATTCTGCTCTGATCTTGATGATTTCCTTCCTTCTACTTGCTCTGAGCTTTGTTTGTTGTTGCTCCTCTAATTCTTGGTTAGGTTGTTTGTATAAATTTCCTGTGACCTTTTTAGGAAGGCCTGTATTGCTATAAATTTCCCTCTGAACACTGCCTTTGCTGTGTCCCATAGGTTTTGGACTGTTGTGTGTTTATTGTTATTTGTTTCCAGGAACTTTTTGATTTCATCTTTGATCTCATTGTTAAACCATTCATTACTTAAAAGCATGTTATATTCAGTCTCCATGAGTCATAGTATTTTTGGTTTTGTCCCTTGAGGTTGGTTTCTAGTTTCAAGCCATTGTGATCTGAGAAGATGCTTGGTATGATTTCAATTTTCATGTATTTGTGGAGGCTTGTCTTGTGACCTACCGTGTGTTCCATCTTAGAGAATGATCCGTGTGCATCTGAAAAGAATGTGTATCTTGCTTCTTTGGGGTAAAAGACTGTATACATCAGTTAGGTCCATTTCCTCTAGAGTGTTGTTCAATGCCACAACATCTTTGGTGAATTTTTGTTTGGACAATCTATCCATTGTTGATAGTGGGGTATTAAAATCCCCTGCTATCAGTGTGTTGCTATCTATATTTTTCTTAAAGTCCTCCAAGATTTTCCTTATGTATTTTGGAGCTCCTACATTGGGTGCATATATGTTTACTAGAGTTATTTCTTCTCGATGGATTGTTCCCTTAAGTATTATGAAATGTCCTTCTTTGTCTCTTTTTTGGTCTTCATTGTGAAATCTATTTAGTCTGAAATAAGTATTGCTACTTTAGCCTTTTTTTCATGTCCATTTGCTTGATATATATTTTTCCATCCCTTCACTCTCAATCTGTGTCCATCTTTTGTTCTGAGATGGGTCTCTTGAAGACAGCATATATGTGGGTCATGTTTTCTTATCCTTTCAGTTACCATATGCCTTTTGATTGGTACATTTAATCCCTTTACATTTAAGGTTATTATTAATTGATACTTATTTATCACCATATTCCCACTTTGTACCTGTATTCCTCTTTGTCTCTCTGTTTCTTCATTTTTTTTTTTTAAACAGACCCTTTAGCATTTTTTGGAATGCTGTTTTGGTAGAGATTTATCCTTATAGTCTTCTTTTTCTAGGAAACTCCTTATTTCTCCTTCCATTTTGAATGAGAGCCTTGCTGGGTATAGTATTCTTGGTTGCAGGCCTTTGTTTCCCATTACTTGGAATATTTTTTGCCATTCCCTTCTAGCTTGTATTGTTTCCTTTGAGTAATCATTTGATAACCTTATCAGAGCCTGCTTATATGTTATTTGCTGTTTCTTGATTCTTTTAGGATTCTCTATTTGTCTTTGAAATTCACCATTTTAATTATGATGTATCTTGGAGTGGGTCTGTTTGAGTTCATCTTCATTGGGAGCCTCTGTGCTTCCTGAACTTGAGTAACATTTTCACTCATCATGTTAGGGAAGTTTTCTGTCATTTCTTTTTTGAATAGGTTTTCCATTTCTTGTTTCTCTTCTCCTTCTGGTATCCCTATGGTACAGATATTATTGCATTTTATGTTGTCCTGCAGCCCTCTTAAAACCTGTTCATTCTTATTCAGCCTTTTTTCATTCTGTTGCACTCTCTTGAAATATTTGTCTACATTGTCCTTAGGCTCACTGATCTGATCCTTTGCCTCTTCTAGCCTACTGTTGATTCCCTCTACTGTATTCTTCAATTCAGAAATTGTATTCTTCATTTCCTCCTGGCTCTTATTGATAGTTTCTGTGTCCTTTTTAATGCTGATGTAGCTCTCACTAAGTTTCTTGTAGCTTCCCTGGAGTTCTTTGTAGTTTCCCTGGATTGTTTGTAGTTTTCTTTGAGCTGGCTGAGCTCGTTGAGCTTCTACATCATCATTATGTTGAATTCCATATCTGATAATATGTTTGCCTTTGTTTCATTTAGTGATCTTTCCAGGGATTCTTCCTTTCCTTTTGGTGATGGATTGATTCTTTTTTTTCCTCATTTTAGGTGTCTGTTGTTTCTTGTTTTTGTCTTGGATTAATCTGCTTTGATTCCCTGCCTTCCAGGAGTGCCATTCTGTCTTAGGAGACTTATGGAATTCCTTGTTTCAGTCTCCTAGGTTTCTCCACTTATTGCTCTTGGAGTGGCCTTTATGGTATTAACTTTGGCTGTCTGGTTGTATTTTGGATTTGTTGTATGTGTTGCTCCTTTCTCTCCTGTTTGCTGATTGAGAGACACTCCTGTTGACTTTGGCTGTCTGGTTGTATTTTGGATTTGTTGTATGTGTTGCTCCTTTCCCTCCAGTAGGCTGATTGAGAGACACTCCTATCCCATCTCATACAGTTTTTGAGCTGCTCCTAAAACAGAACCACCAGTACAGGCAAAATGACCACACCTTCAGAGGTATCTTTCTCCTTTAATCCCCTTTTCAACTGCCTCTGAACGTAGCTATATACCCATACCATCCAAGGTAACCCCCACTTTTAATCACACCCTCAGCTGCAACTGAGTCATTCTTAATAGGGGTGTAGATATGATAAGACTGCTATACGAGGGGAAAAATGATTAAGTTGACTAAAGTATAGATAATTTTGAAGGGTGCAAAGGAGTAACAAAGATAGTGGGGATACAAGAGAGAAAGCCAAGTTATCTCTTCTATAGAAACGAGGAGGGGGAGAATCAGAATGCCTCAAGTGGGAGTGAAGAGTATAAGCCTGTATATATAGTTGCTGTATCTACCTCCCTGTCCACCTTTAATGAGCCCTGATTGGTCCAGCTGGAGCCAGGTGGTGTGTGCTTTTAGCAGAACAAAAGAATGTGTAGTCCCTAGTAGCCGCCCCCCCCCCCACACAAAAAAAAAAAAAAGAAAGAAAGAAAGAAAGAAAAGGGTTTAAGTGGCTCGGGAGTGGAAGGATTACTTAGATTGAGAACTGGGAATGAGTTGTAGCAGGAAAGTGAGTAGATTTAAATAAGGGTAGGAGAAGGGGCTTGGGTATTTAAGTGGATTGAGATAGGGGAGGAGTAAAAATATGTGAGTTGGAATATACTATGATATAAATAGTATTTACTTAAAATGCCTTGATTATGAGGGTTGGAAGTAACTTTTGAAAAGGATATGTTAGGGATTAATAGTTCATGGAGCTCTAAGTGTAACTCAGGTGCTTGAGATTAGCAGTGATTCATTTCCTGGGTCTGCCTCTTTTTCTTGATCAAGTCTCTGCAGTGTACAGTCAAGCTGTGTGGTCTTGGGAGTGGCAGGGCCTATGACTGTCACAGTCAGGGCTGATTCTGAGTGCCAGCCCCCAGGTAGGCAGAGCTTCCAGTAGCTTAGCTGGGTTTCTGCACTGCTGGTATTTTGGGTCCCTTCCTTCTCTCACAAGTTCTGTGTGAAGACCTGCAGGGTGCTTCTGTGGTGTCTATGGCTGCTCCTCCCCCTCCAGCTCCTGGAGGAGGATCCTGCCTGAGATGAGCACCTGGCATCAATGTGTGGTGACCCGCAACTTTGCTGTCTGCTGCGATGGCTGGCCCTATCCCCGCAGTTCCCAGAGGAGGTATCCTCTGTCTGCAAACAGTTGCCTGACTCACCTAGCTTCCTGGGGCCTGGCTCACCTGGCTTCCTGGGGGACCCACTGGTCACCTGCCCTCGAAGGTTAACCCTCCAGGAAGTCCAGTTCTTTGAGGAGGTTTTCATTGCCACCTCTGGGTTGAGCTACTGGTTCCCCAGGGGATCCGCAGCTCAGTATGCCTCCCCCTCTAGGTCCTCTAGGAGGCCTTTGTTGCCTGTTACGGGCATACTAGTTTCACCAGCTGCAAGTTCCTCATGTTAAGTCAAGTTTTTGTGGGTGCGTGGGGTTGGGCTTCCCCCTTCTCTGGGGCTCTGAGCTGCCCTCTCCCCGGGTGGCGCAGTAGCACCATTTTCGGCCCTCTCACCACCCTGGCTGGTGCACTTCCCTGCTCCCCTGCTCTTGCTCCCTGAGGGTCTCTCCTCCTTCACCTTGGCCCCACGAGGTTCTTCCTTTCTCTCAGCCTCAGGGGCATGGCTCTCATACAGCCCCTCTCCTGCAGGAGTTCAATTTCTCATTCCCTACAGAGTTTGCACTCACTATCCAGAGTTTACTGCTCAGATTTCTAGTCACTGGGGAGTCTGGAGCTGTCTTCCATTAGAGCCCCTCTTGTGGGCGGATTTGCCACTTGCCAGAGTTGACCTCAGCCTGCTGACAGGTTTGCAACTGTCTCACCTGCTCTCCTGTAGGTCTCTGCAGCCTCTGTACTGTGCACTGCTGAGTCCAGATGCTTACAGCTCCAATTCGTAGGGACCTGCAGACCTCTTGTGCTCCCTATCCTGTCCTCCAGCTGCTCTGGCATTCAAAAAAATCATCAGCACTGCTCTGTACTCTGTTGCTATCTTTCTAGCTCCCATTTGTCTTTTTAAGTGAAGTTTCATTGAGACATAACCACTCTCATTCATTTACGCATTTACCATGGCTTCTTTCATGCTACAATAATATAACTCAGTAGTTATAACAAATCTGGCTCAAATGTTTAGCATGATATCTGGCCCTTTACAGGAAAAGTTTGCCAACAACTGGATCTTTAGATGGTTATGCATAGACCATAGGTCTCTTAAATTTGTTTTGGACTTCATAACCTTTAATCTTACCATTATATAGACTCAGCAGTTTTAAGGAAAGATCATTGTTTATATCAGGATGGGTACTTATTTTTAAAAAAAGTTTAATTTCAAAAATATTCTTATAACAAAGGATGACACTGTTATATTTAAAATGTAAGTAGTCAATAGAAAATTAATAGTCTGATTATCCAATACATGTACCTGATCCATCAGCCTCTTTTAGGTTCTCCCCTTTTATCTCCCCTTAAGAAAAATGTTATAATTTCTTCCACGTTCATTCATCTTCTAACATTTTTGAAGACCAAGTATTTATGTCAGGCACTATAACTTAAGTTTAAAATCCTAATTTCACTGTTCAAAATATATAAAGTGTTTCAGTTCAGTTATACCTTGTTTTCTCTCTCTCAGCTCTAAGTCCATGGCCCAAAATGACTCTCCCACTGGAGACTCTCTTCTATAAAGACGACGAGGAGATAGGAGGCTGGGATGAGCATGCCACTGCATCACGTCTCTGCCGTTCCATCCCAGGATGTCACCTCTGCTAGAGTGTACAGAAGTAAGACCAAAGAAAAGGAGAGGGAAGAGCAGGTAATGCTCTTTTACTTTTCTTATTTTTGTTGTTTTAATTAAATACGATCTAGAATGGTAAGTTCTAAAGACTAAGATTTTCTTTGGTGATACACTAAAAAGCCCAGGGTGTGCTTAGATATTGTCTTTTTGTAGGTTCTTAGGTTTTCATATTTTGGTATCATTTATTTTGTCATGGTATGCTTGACTTATTTACATTCATTGGCTAAAACTACCTGATTATTTCTGGTGAATCACTGAGAAAGTTCTTTAAATTCTCAGAATTATGATGCAAAGGATAAACTTACTTGGACAAAAATGTGTGAATACCTTGTATATACTAGTCTCCACTGACTGCAAAGGTATCATAGTTTACATCACAGACCCTATCTCTGTCCTCCTATGGCTCTTGATTCAGTCTGAAAATGAACTATGCATTAGAGTTTAATATGATTAATAATACAGGAAATTCAGGACCAATCACCTAATCCCAGCCCAAGGAGTCAGGAATGGCTTCCTGGAGAAAATAACATTAACATGGAGAACCTGAGCAGTGACCTAGGGTTAGCTAAGAGAAAGGTAGGTTGTTGTCCTAATTGGGGGACATAGTACATTCCGAAAAACCAAAGGGTAGAGCAAGGTGAGTTTGAAGAGATTAAAATAGATTTAACATGAATGTTGAATTGGATAGTGGCAAAGTAGGGAGTTGGAAAATTGAAAGGAGTTACCTTAAGAGGTTTGGGGTTATCTTTGTAGAAGAATGATCAGATTTGTGTTATTAAAACTTTCACTCAGGCTGCAGTTTGGAGAGTGAATTGACTGGATAGTAGGGAGAATAGCTAAAGGATTGTTTAGTAGTCTGATATGGCCAGGTTTGGGGAACTTTTCTTTAAAGGATCAGACAATAAATAGTTTAGACTTTCCTGGCCAGATAATCTCATTTTCCCATCTCTGCCAGTATGGCATGAAAAAGCCAAACAAAATGTATAAATGAATAGACATGACTGTGTTCCAATAAAACTTTGTTTATAAAAACAGACCAGGAAAGGAAGATTGATGAGAAGTGACCTGTGTGTGTGTTTTCAAAAGAAAACATAACCATAGACAGAGGAAACCATGTCACCACCATGAGACTGGTAGGGAGTACAGAGGAGGTGTGAGAGGGCTGTGTGGTCTCCCACAGGTGGCAGTTGAAATTCTGGAGGGATATTTCAGTGGCCAGGGGTTCTTTCTGAGAAGTGTGTGGTCTAAATCCTAAGCTGGGGTCCCTAAACTATAGCACCAGAGCCAGAAAGGGACCCAGATAACATCCACCTATGAAAAGCAGCAGGGTTTCTGTCTGCCAGGGAGAGAAGGTTGGAGATGCAGTGAGCCTCTTAAATGGCCAATGAACAAAATTCTATTTGTAGCAACTTACCCTGGACTCTGGCAGAAGGAGGGCAGAGTGAGCTAGAGATGCTTGAGGAGATCTGGGGTTGGTGGCTCTGGGGAGAGAACTGAAGGAATAGCTACCAGGATCCCTGTGCTGTCAGTCTTTCTTAGGCAGAACACTCCTCTCCAAGTGACATCAGCCTGAAAGCCCCACCCCCACAGGAATTACTCTGCATCCCTCTGTGTTGCATAAACCTGATGCTGATTACAGCTTAAAGGTATATCACTGACTAGTTTAACATTTAAGGTGGAAACTATAAAGAAGCAATCAAAATGGGAAGACAAAGAAATAGACCCCAAATGAAAGAACAAGAGAATTTTCCAGAGAAGAACTAGATGAAATGGAGGGAAGCAAGTTATCAGATACAGAGTTTAGAGTAATGATTATAAGGATCCTCAACAGCATGAAAAAAGACATAGACACCATATAAGAAAAGATAAGTCAGAAATAAAGAATGCAGTATCTGAAATAAATAATTCACTGAAAGGAATAAACCATAGGTTAGAAGAAGCAGAGGATCAAATCTGTGATTTGGAAGACAAGGTAGAAAAGAAAAATCCAGGAAGAGCAGCAAAAAGAAAAAAGAATTTTAAAAAATTTGGAGAACTTGAGAAACATTTTGGACAACATTAAGTGTAACAACATGCACTTCATGGTAATACCAGAAGGAGAAGAGAGCAAGCAAGGGATTGGTAACCTATTTGAAGAAATAATGAGACAACTTTACTAATCTGGTGAAGAAAAATGGTACGTAAGTCCAGGAAGCTCAGAGAGCCCCCAAAAGCTAGATCCAAAGAGACCTATACCAAGACATATCATAATTAAAATGTCAAAGCTTGAAAACAGGGGAGAATCTTGAAAGCTGCAAGACAAAAGCAGTAGTTACATATAAGTGAGCACCAATTAGGCTGTCATCAGATTACCCAAAAGTAAAATTTCAGGCTACAAGGGAGTGGTGTGAAATATTCAAGGTGATGGAAAGCAAAGAACTTCAACCAAGGCTACTTTACACAGCAAGGCTATCATTTAACATAGGAGATGAGGAGCTTCCCAGATAAGAAAAAGCTAAAGGAGTTTGTTACCAACACCAAACTAGTACTATAACAAATATTAAAGGGCATGCTTTAAGGAGAACAAGAAAAAGAGAAAGAAAAAAAAAAAAAAACAGAAGAAAATAGTCTAACAATAAAATGGCACTAAATATGTGTCTGTCAATAATCACCTTAATTGTAAATGGCTTAAATGCTTCAACCAAAAGACATAGGGTAGCTGAAAGGATAAGAAAACAAGACCCATATATATGCTGCCTCCAAGAGACCCATCTCAAAATGTAAGATGCTCATAGACTAAGAGTAAAGGGATGGAAGAAGATATTTCATGCAAATGGAAGGAAGAAAAGCTGGAGCAGCAATACTTATATCCAACAAAATTGACTTTAAAACAAAGGCTATAGTAAGAGACAAAGAAGGACACTACATGATGATAAAAAGAACAATCCAATAAAGGGGTATAACCATAGTAAACATTTATACACATATTTAGGAACACCTAAATACGTGAAGCAAATTTTGATGGACATAAAGGGAGAGATGGACAAAAATACAATCATAATTAGGGATTTTAATACTCCATTGACTTCAATAGATAGATCTTTCAGATAGAAAAATCAACAAGGAGACAGTGGCCTTAAACAACACACTCAAACTAATGGATTTAATTGGTATCTTCAGAGAATTTCATTATAAAGCAATGGAATATACATACTTTTCAGGTAAACATGCAATATTTTCCTGGATAAACCACAGGCTAGGACACAAAATGAGTCAATAAATTTAAGAAGATTGAAATCATATCATGCATCTTCTTTGACCACAATGGTATGAAACTAGAAATCAATCACAAGAAAAACACTGAAAAATACACAAAGACATGAAAGCTAAATAACCTGTTATTAAACAATGAAGGAATCAACAACGAAATCAAGATACTTTGAGACAAATGAAAATGAGGACACAACAATCCAAAGTCTGTGGGACACTTGGAAAAGCAATCCTAAGAGGGAAATTCATAGCATTACAGGCCTATCTTTTAAAAAAACTCAAATAAACAGTTAACTTCACACTTAAAGGAACTGGAACCAAAACAACAAACAAAGCCCAAATGAGTAGTAGGAAGGAAATAATAAAGGTCAGAGCAGGAATAAACAAAATAGGAGTCTAAAAAATCATACAAAAGATCAATGAATTCAAGGGCTCTTTTTTTGAAAAGATAGTAAAATTTTTTTAACCAGAATTTGCAAATGAAAGAGGAGACATAGCTAATAACACCAGAGAGATACAGAGGACTGTAAGAAAATAATTATGAACAAACTGGAAAGCCTGGATGAAATGGATCAATTCCTAGATGCACAGTCTTCCAAAACTAAATCAGAAAGAAACTGAAGCAGAGACCTTCAAAGATGGCGACAGAGTAGAGAGCAATGCTGATGGTGTTCTCGAGTACCAAAGCAGCTAGAGGACAAGATAGGGAGCGTGAGACGTCTTCAGGACCCTAGGAATTGGAGCGGGCAGCATCTGGACACAGGGAAGCACAGCTCAGAGGCAGAGGAGGCCAGCAGGACAGTAGGTGAGGCGTTCCCGACCAACCGGCCTGCGGGCCGAGGTCGGCTCTGGGTAGGGGCGGCTCTGCCCAGAGGGGCGCATTTGACTGAGGGCAGCTCTGGGCTCCCTGGCGACTGGAAGTCTCAATAGTGAAGTGCAGGCGGCAAGGGCAAATGCCCCTAGGGAACTCGGAATTGAACTCTTGCAGGGGAGGGACTGTGTGAGAGACTCACTCCAGCAACAGGGAGAGGAGGCTCTGCGTGGGGCAAGAGGCGGAGGAGAAGAGTCCTGTAGGAAGCCAGAGCAGGGGAGCGGGGAAGCGCACCGGCCGGGGTGGCGAGAGGGCCGAAAACAGTGCTGCTGGTCCACCGGGGAAACAGCAGCTGGAAGCCCCTGTGAGGGGGGAGGCCCAGCCCTGGGCAACCACACAGGCCCCCAGGCTCCACAGAAACTCCAAACGGCAAGCCAGCTAGCCTGGAACTAGTAGCTGGGGCAACTGACCCGCCATTGCCTGAGACAAAGGCTGCACCGCCCACGCCTGGGAGGAGCTCATCACAGAGGCCACGGTAAAGGACTCCTCCAAGAGCTGGTTGGCTTGGAGGAGTGGTGACCGCTCCGGAAGGGCGGGACAGTGTAGGCAGACCCCGGACAGTGTTGACAGACAGGGGTGGCCTCCTTCCGGAACTGCAGGGGTGGGGCCAGTCCTCACAGGGACCCGCTAAGTTGCTGGCTGCCCTGCAGGGGTACTGGGTGCTTGTCCTGGGCAGGAACCTCCACTAGGAGTGGGAGGGGGCTCCCTGCAGGATCCAGAATACCGGCAGCCCTAACATCCAGCCAGGCTGCGGAAGGCCCTGCGTACCTGGGGGCGGACACTCAGAATCAGCCCTGAATGTGACAGTCAGAGGCCCTACTACATGCCAAGACCGGCTAGAATATAGACTATAGATTGTAAGGTCCTGACCAAGAAAAAGAGGCAGCCTCAGGAAAGGGATTGCTGCTAATCTCAAGCACCTGAGTTATACCGAGCAATATGAACTATTAATCCCCAACATATACTTTGCAAAAGTTACTTCTCACATATTATTAATCCCCCCCATACCTCAATCCACCTAAATACCCGAGACCCTCCCCCTACTCTCGAATTAAAGTCTACTCACTCTGTGGCTGTAATGCCTTCCCAGTCCTCAATGTAAGTATTCCTTCCTTCCCCTGCCACTTAAACCCTTTATTCTTTTCTTCCTCCCTCTTTTTTATTTTTTTATTTTTTCTTTTCCTTTTCTTCCTGGTAAAGCCCACAGGTTCTGGCTCCACCTGGACCAATCAGAAATCATAAAGGTGGAACAGACACCTAAAATCTTTATTAATATCAATTTCTCTTTGTCTTGTGACTTTCTCCCACTTTTTTTTCTCTTTCTTTCTTTCTTTCTTTCTTTTCTTTCTTTCTTTCTTTCTTTCTCTCTCCCTTTCTTTCTTTCTTTCTTTCTTTCTTTCTTTCTTTCTTTCTTTCTTTCTTTCTTTCTTTCTTTCTCTCTTTCTCTCTTTCCTTCCTTCCTTCCCTCCCTCCCTCCTTCCCTCCTTCCTTCCTTCCTTCCTTCCTTCCTTCCTTCCTTCTTTTCTCCCTGATAAAACCCACTGGTCCTGGCTCCACCTGGACCAAACATAGACCATAAAGGGTGAACAGACACCTAAACCTTTTCTTTAGTAATATTGATTTCTCTTTCTCTTGTGACTTTCTCCCTTTTTTTCTTTCCTTTTTTTTCCTCTGCTAAAAGCCCTCAGGTCCAGGCTCCATCTGGACCAGTCAGGGATTATTAAGGGTGAACAGCCATCTAACCCCTTTCTTCTTATTATTATTATCATTTTTATTTCTTTTTCCCTTTTGCATTTTTTTTTGTTTGTTTGTTTGGTTTGGTTTTTTGTTTTGGGTTTTTTTGTTTGTTTGTCTTTGTTTTTGTTTCTGCTAAAAGCCCAAGGGCCCAGAATATAACCAGACAGTTCAAATAAAGGACACACCAAGAAGAGCAAGTGGAGAAAATCTAGGAGACGTCAACATTGAACTCCACAAATCTCCTATCACAGAAGGGTGCTCAACTAAGGCAAGGAAGCAAAGCAGGTTAACCCAAGGAAAGAACAAAAATAAATAAATAAATAAATAAATAAATAGCAGGCAAGAACAGACACCCAAAATGGGGAAAAAAAGAATCAGTCCATCACCAAAAGGAAAGGAAGAATACCCAGAAAGAACACAAAATGAAACAGAGGCACCTGGAATATCAGATAAGGAATTCAAAAGAATGATGATAGAGCAGCTCAGTGAGCTCAGCCACATCAAAGAAAACTGTAAACAACTCCAGGAGAACTACAAAGAACTCCAGGGAAATTACAAAGAACTCCAGGGAAATCACAAAGAACTCCAGGGAAGTTACAATGAGGATCAAACCAAACAGACCAACACCAAGGCAAATCATTATTAAAATGGCTAATTTCAAAGACAAAGAGAGAATCCTAAAAGCATCAAGAGAGAAATGACAAATAACATATAAAGGGGCTCCAATAAGGCTATCAAATGATTATTCAACAGAAACACTTCAAGCCAGAAGGGAATGGCAAAAAGTATTTCAAGTCATGGTCAACAAAGGCCTGCAACCAAGAATACTCTACCCACCAAGGCTCTCATTCAAGATAGAAGGAGAAATAAGGAGCTTCCCAGACAAAAAAAGACTGAAAGAATACATCTCTACCAAACCAGCATTGCAAGAAATGCTAAAGGGTCTGCTATAAAAAGAAGTAAACAAATAAAATGAAGAAACAGAGAAAGCCAAAGAGGAATACAGACGCAAATGGAGAAAATGGCAATGAATAAG